>JAODAL010025186.1:0-59129 GCA_025379985.1 Phyllomedusa bahiana
ATTCGGTCCCCCTGTGTGCTGGTGATATGTGGTTTCTAGTAGGACATTGGAAATATTACCTGGGGTTTTTTGTGGGGCAGTTTTTTAGAAACTGAAAGGGGCTATTTTTAGTAGTTGTAAACGTAGCACATTGTGTTAAAGCATTTTTGATATTTTTAGATTTGGGTTTTGGTGATGCCCAAATTTTTTCCACTGTGGCGCATTAAATTATGGGGGGGGGGAGGGGGTAAATTTTTTTTACCCCGCCCGGGGTTGCAAATTTACCCCAAACAGCCCCCTGGTTAGAGATCCTCTGCACATTGATAAATTGATTATAGCAACCCCTGCACATTGATAAAAAAGATTAAGCGTCCCCTACACATTGACAAATAGTTTAAAGCATCCCTTTCAAATTATAAATTTATTTTAGTGTCCCCCGGCTAATTAAAAGATAAAAAAAATGACAGCAAATCTCTTACCTCACTTTCCCTTTAAAGGCGGGCTGCTTTCCCGGGTTTTTTTTTCAGCGTGTGACTTTACCAAGCCTGTAGGCAGCGTTTAAAAACCCCACGCCGCCCCCGTTTCCCGTGTTTCTCTGGGGAGCCGCAAACCTGCCTTTGGGTCACCCGAATGCTCTTTGGCGCGGGAACCTTCGCCCCTTTCCCCTCCACAGATGCCTGTAACTGTATGTGCGTCCCCCCGGAAGGGAAATAAGTTGGTCCCACGCCGCTGCCATCACCGGGTTGCCCAAAGGGCCCAAGCCAATACCTTAGGATTGGGGATCAATTTAGGGGCCAAAAACATTTGGGCGGCGCAGGGGACCAGCCCCTGGTCTGCTGTGTTGGGCAGCCTAACCCCAGCAGGGAATGGGGAAAAGAACTTTGGTGTCGTTTATAGGCCCGTGGCCACAATAACAGTGTTATGTGTAGTGAGGTGGTAAAACGGCCTAAGGGTTTTTGTTTTTGTATTTCTTTGCCCTGTTTAAACCAAAGTTGGGGAATAAAGCTGCTGAGGGCCCGGGGTTTAAAAAGACTACAGGTGCGAGAGGATTATTTGCCAATAAGGGCTTCCGAAACGGGCCCATCTAAAAGCAAAGTACCCCGGGGCGGCATCCAAGCATGAGTGGAAGCTTACAATATGAAAACTTTTAATTTACTTTTATTATCAAAATAAAAAAAAACATCCTCAATTTAACCTAAAATTAATAATCCTAAAAATAAAAAAATAAATCCCTAAAAATTTTACAAAGAATAATATAAATAATATATATATATATATATATATATATATATATATATATTATATGCATATACCATCATGCATTGTGTTCCTTATTTAAAATGCGAATATTTCAGTGATTAATAATTTAAGAAAAATAAATAGCAAAATTCACAAATCCAAAAATTATTGTAAGGGTAACCTGACTAATAATGAAAGGAAAGCTATAATATCTAATAAGCTAGTAATATCAAAGCCGATAAGGGTCTGAAGCATAGTGATATTAGATCGGTCATCATATGATGAAGAAGCAAAGCGGATTTTATCTGATAAACAAACATATAAAATATTATCAACTGATCCAACACACCAGTATCTTCAGGATTTAAAAAAAATTGAGTCTTAATGATTTGGAAAAAGGAACATTAACAAGAAAGGAATTTGAATTATATATAATAAAACACCTTAAATATCTGCATTTTATTGTCTCCCCAAGATCCATAAAGATCAATCAAACCTCCCAGGAACACCCATTATATCTGGTACAGGATGTGTATCTACTAATTATTAGAATATGTAGATGTACAACTACAGTCCACAGCTAAGAAATTACCTGCATATTTAAGGGATACAACTCACATTCTTAATGAATTCAATAAATTCAAATGGAAGGACAACTACTTTCTCGTTTTAAGTCCTCATAACGCATAAATATACCAGTGTGTATTGTGATCAACATTTACAGGCACTCCCCGACTTACGTCTGTCCCGACTTATGTCTGTCCCCTAGTTACTAACGGGATCGGAACGACGCAAGCCAGGAACACTTCAGCTGTAGCTGACAGCGTCCGGGTACTGCTGTGGCCCGGGCGCTGTCAGCGATCTTCGCAGCTGTATGTGACTCCTGGGAGCACATACAGCTGACTCTCCAGTCCCCGTCGGCGTCCGGGCACTGCCATGGCCCAGGCACCGGTGGGGATCGCTTTGGCTGTATGCGACTCCTGGGAGCACATACAGCGGAAGCCTCTATTGCGGAGCAGAGAGCGAGCGAGCGCTCCCTGCTCTGCAATAGAACTCCGGAAGGCCACAAGCAGACATGCGACCTTCCGGAGTCTCCGGCACAGGCAGCGCATGATGTCATCACGCTGCCTGCGCGGCCTAGTGATATCGCTGGCCTGCGGCAGAAGATGGAGCCCCAGAGAAGACGGCGCGAGGTAAGCCTCAGAGCAGCGGGGGAGTGAGGTATTTGTATTTGGTTTTTTTTTGTAAGCCCTGTCTAGAGCTGCCTATGAGGGGACCTATACATGCCTAGGGGGGACAAATACAGGCCTATAGTCTGCCTATACCTGCCTATGTTGGACAAATACCTGCCTATAGACTGCCTATACATGCCTATGGGGGACAAATACCTGCCTATAGCCTGCCTATACCTGCCTATGGGGGACAAATACATGCCTATAGCCTGCCTATACCTGCCTAGGGGGTACAAATACCGGCCTATAGCCTGCCTATACCTGCCTAGGGGGGACAAATACCTGCCTATACCTGCTATTTGGGACCTATTACTATCATCATTCCAAATAATCCATATTCTGAAGACCTCTTTGATCACACAATGTGGTTGGGGTCAGAAGGCATTTCAAACGATCAAGATGTCAAAGAGGATGAGTTTGTCTGCTCTGACGGCCAATCGCTGATGCCCTCAGAGGAGGAAAAGGAAGCTGGTCCGTCGGCAGATATACCGAGCGATCAGCAGTGCCTCTGGATTCTAGCCCACAGCTTGAGGATGTAGACTGAGAGGAAGTCATCTGTGATGATGATGACATTGTGGATCCAACGTGGTCTTTTGAGCAGCCGGCGAGCGCATCATCAGTGGAGGAGGATGATGGGGTATTGTCAGTGCGGGTCTGGCCTCAGAAAGGGAGCGAGCGGTCGTATAAGTCCGCTGACATTACTTCGCCAGTCGTGGTCAGGGGTGCCAGTGCGAGCACCGGTACTAGGTTTTCACAGTCAAAGAGGTCCAGGACCTGTGAAGCCTGGGCCTTTTTCGATCAAGCCTCAGATTCGCCGACTGACATAATATGCCGGAATTGCTGTCAACACGTCAGTAGAGGAAAGAATGAAAAGAGTTTAAGCACCATGAGCATAAACAGGCACCTGTATGGAAAGCATGAATTGCTGTGGAATAGTCACTTGGAGAAAAAAGGCGACACAGATCCCGGGCTTCCAACCACCATGACATCTTCTGCCTCCTCCTCCTCCGCTACTTCCAAGCCATAACGGTCCTCTGTTGCCGATGTGCTGGAGCAGCAAAAGCAAGCACCATCCCCAGTCCCAGATACTGTCGGCTGATTCTCACCACCAGAAACACAGCCTACACCTTCCGCTTCCACCGGTGTGACCTGCGCACCGTACAGCAGTCAGTCCATCAGCCAGCGTTCTGTGTACCAGGTGTGGGAGCATAAGAAACACTTTCACCCGAACAATCCCAAAGCCAAAAGCCTGAATGTCGGCACTGCCAGGCAGGCTGTTGGCCTTAGAAATGTTTCCTTTCCGTCTGGTGGACACAGATAGGTTCCACCACGTCATGGCCCTGGCATACCCTCAATATCAGATGCCGAGCAAGCATTTCTTCGCCAGAAAAGCTGTCACTGCCCACCATGTTGCAGAAAAAATCTCCAGCGCGTTGGCTACATCTGGGTCCATGAAAGTCCATCTCACTCCAGACACATGGACTAGTAAGCACAGTCAAGGGCTTTACATCTCACTGATGGCTCAGTGGGTGAGAACAGTGGATGTCAGTGCCTCTGGTGGTGGGTCTCGGCCGACACTCTTCAACACTGCTGGGATGGTGCAGAGTCCAGATCCCCAACCTCGACAGGTAGCATCACATGCCAGGCTTTTCTCAAATTGTCTTGGAGACCGTCAACACACAGATCAAGAGCTGCGGACGGCTCTGCACATTCAGACCGACCAGTGGCTGGGTTTCTAAGAAACCAGGAATTACCGACACGACAATTTTCGACAGCCGTTAAAGGGAGACACCCAATGGAACACCCAATTGAAAAATTTACGGGGAGCCCCTGGGTTTTGCCAACATTTTCGCACCTTGGGGTAGCGGCACGTTTGGTGTGTGGCCCTTGAAGATGAATGGAGGGAAGGGGAAATTTAAGAGGAAAATTTTGGGAGAGCGAACCTTGGATTTCCGGTTTTTACATTAGCCCCGTTGGCCCCAAAGGAGACAATAAGATTTTTCTAAACATCATCAGTTTTTGGGGAAATAATTTTGTCTGTCACGATATTGTTAGCTGTCGTTTTTATATTTTGTTGGAAAAACCTTTGGTTTCACAATTGTTGAGTATTAAAAGGGGAGGAGGAAGTGAGGAGGAAGGGAGGAGTATCACCCGGGGGAAAGTAAGGCCTTTTACTTGGACCGCTGTCTGGGACAGGAGCAGCTCCACTAACGCTAGGGTACCCCTGGGTTTGGAATGGTTTAGGGTGGGGGCGGGGGACTAAAAGTTCCCATGGACTTGGGACTTGATCGGCTGGTGTCACCGTCTTACAATTTGCACGCAAGTAACACTAATTGGTGCACACAAAAAAGAGTTTCATGTTTTATAAAGAATGCACCCATAAATGAATGTTTTATACCTGTCATACGGCATCCCTGCAAAATTTGTATTTGGATGTTAAGAACCTGGCACCAGGCAAGGTGGTGTACGACAACAGAAACAATCTCCTTGCTGCCGTTAAGATCGGGAGACTTACGCTCACCCTTACCTGGCACACATCACGAACCTGGTTGTACAGAAATTTCTCAAGCGCTACCCGGGTTTTGCTGCCTTGCCTGAGGTCTAGCTCAACACTTCAGGTATCGCACCTTGTTTTGGTACGACTGGCAGCGTTGCAGTGTGATCTGGGCCTCCTCGTCAACCGTCTGATATGAGATGTGGCAACACACTGGAATTCCACCTTTCACATGCTCCAGCGATTGTGGCAGCAGCGTAATTCCATTATGCAGTATGAAATGTCACATGGCCTGACTAGCAGTGGTGCTGACCTCAGGGTGTTGACCCATAGAATGGAGACAGGTGGAAGATCTCTGCAACATCCTTGGCAGTTTTGAAGAGGTCACCAAAATAGTCAGTCGGGACGATTGTCAGCATGATCGTTCTGGTTATATTTTTGCTGGAACAAGCGCTAGGCACTCTGCAGCAGCAGGTCCCAGCAGTGATGGAGGAAGAGGAGGAGGGCGACACAGAGCCTCACTCACCGGAGGATGTAGAAGGCCTGTTTCACAATTGTATAGGTCTGCTTTAGGCTGTGCTTTGTGGGCAGGTGCAGGACGGCAGTTCATCTCACAGAGTAGAACGCATGAGGCTAGCCAGGGCTCTGGTTTCGGTCAGGATGAGGATGTGGTGGAGGATGAGGAGGCAGAGGTGGACACCACCGGTACTGATTACCTTTCAGTGGTAAGCGGTTGGCACAGATTACAGGAGGAAAAGGATTCCGGCAGCATCTCACACATGTGTTTGGATGCTACATTACCTGCAACATGATCCACTCATCAGGGCAATAAAAATGAACAGCAGTTACTGGGTGGCCATCCTTCTTGATCCACGTTACAACACAAAAGGGAGCAATTTCCTTCCACCCACACAAATTGACAGTAGAATGCAGGATTTTGAGACATTGACCAACTCTAGACATCTTTTGTGTCTTCACATTCTAATGTCCCGGTGGAACAACATCGGCAATGCGGCAGCAGTGGAATGGCAAATAGCCGCAGCAGGCAGTGTGGCAGAACCCAACTGGGTGACATTTGGTAATTGATTTTTACTACCTCACCAATGCAGGTAAGTACAGTGGTGGCAAGCAATTCAGACACACCTGATGACCGCCTTAAGACCACAGTCCATATATACCTGCGGTTCAACATCGATGTTTTTGGACATAGTCTGAACCCATTCAAATTCTGGGTGTCCAAACTGGATGAATGGCCTGAGCATGCTTGACCCGCCATACAACTTTTTCCTGCCCAGCCGCTAGCATTATCTCGGTACGCACATTCAGCACAGCTGGCGGGGTGATAACTGACAAACGTATCTATCTTTCCCCTGACAATGTGGATTATTTGACGTTCATAAATATGAATCAAGCATAGATCTCTGTCCATTTTGTTGCCCCAGTTGCCGATGTCACTGACAAGTAAACTGTAGCAAGTCTTCTGGACAATGTGAAATACACATTTAAACTACACTACATCCTTGTAGTTCCTGTGCCAGCTGCTCATACACATTTGTATCTACTGCTGGCCAGCAGCTATATTACAAGTCTAATTTAAATTTTTTGAAGTATACACTGTATGGCCTTGATGTCTCAACTGCATACACTCTTACTCATCCTACTTGTAGCCCGCCAAATCTTTAAATTTTTAATCCTCAACTGTTCTACCACCACATGTACTAAGTCCTGTTTATCCTGAACCTTGATGTTTCCATTGCCATGTATCTCACAGCTACCAATGGTAACTCCACCTAATCATTGTCGAACCAGAACCATCAAGTTCCCCATTGCATGATTTCTTGCTGCACCCAATGTACTGCCATTCTAATCTAGTCCATCCTGCAGAAGTGTAAGTTCAAGTTCTTGGGCCCTGTTGCAAAAAGTGAAATGGGGCCTCCTTTACCAGGGCTGCCATCAGTCATCTATTAACTATTTCAGGGCCCCATACAGCCAAATCAAATTGGACCGCTATTTGATTAGGGCCCCTGACAGGAGTACTGCCTGTACTGCCCTATTGGCACCCCTGCCAGTTACCATGTGCCATTTTCAATACCGGTGTCTTCTTATGTGTCAAAGGTGCTTTTGGGCCCCCTCAGGACTGCTGCTCCACCTATAACTACACCCCTGTCAGCTGAACCTCCATGTTTCCCGTTGGGATGTTCTTGCTGCCACCACATATATCACATGCTTGCAAGTACAGCCATAACTTGAAGTTGTTGGGCCCTGGTGCAAAAAGTGACATGGGGCTCCTGCCAATTTACCATGTGCCCAATTTCCAATACCAGTGTCTTCTTATGTGTCAAAGGGGCTTTCGGGCCCCCTCAGGATGCCAGGCCCCATAGCAGCTGCTACTACTGCACCTCCTATAGCTATACCCATGCTTGCAAGTTGTCCTCATCTTTTCAGTTAGCCATTGAAAAGGATGAAGTATTTTAACCTCTCCATTTTTTTCTGTCACTCTAAGGGTATGTTCACACGGCTTATTGTGGGGCGTATTTCGTGGCGTACTGTGCTTAAGACACGAGGAAATGCACCCCATAATTACGGTAATCCATAGCTCTCATAGAGAACTCCCACATTACGCCCGACGAGGAGTACGTTGGACTAAACCCGACTCCCAAACAGGGCGTAATTGCGGCGGCAGTAGCTGTACATACCCTTAGAGCAAATTTCTCAATAAATTGTTCCACGTATCCAGTTTACTGTTATGGATGGTAATTACAGCTTCTCTTCACCTGTGTAGGTATAAAAATTAATCTGAATATCTTCTCCTATTCAATTTAATGGGGTTCGAATCAAACCTCGAACTAAACACCACTACGGTTCGAAGTTCGACCCGAACATTTTACTGTTCACTCATCCCTAGTCTTTATGCATTCTGCAGATTCTGGACCTAACCAGTTGACAAGCAAGTCAAGTTCTTGCTTGGTGATGAGGTTAAGATCGCTGATTAGTCCTTCGAAGGTCGATTTCCAGGCTCTTTAGTTTTCAGCACAGTAATCACTTTGAGAGACTAATGTTTATCAGCTCCCTGCGTATCATATATCTGGCAAATCCGACATGTCTGATCTCCCACTCCTTGTTGCTGGCCGGATACTGGAAATTACCTTGTCATTGGTGAGTGGCAACCTCCATTGCTGCGTGAGTGAGATCAGTGATGAGGTAGTCTGGAATGTTGGTGTGCTTGGTCAATGCCATTAAGAAGTCTTTCTGTGTAAGAGTTAAGTCAATGTAGACTAGGGGACGTGTACAGAGTGCGATGCAATACTTACAGCAATGTCCGTCAGCAGTTTGGACAACAGAGTCTTATTCCAACTTAATCTGAGACATAGCAGTGCGGCGCACAACTCTGTCATACATGACACTAATCCAGCCATTTCATATATGGCTACAGGCAGAATGCTATATTATATTTCATTTGGAAATTTTTATCATAGGCATCTGCATTTGCGCCACCAACAGCGAAGCTTTTGCGCTTCTATCTGTGCTATTTTTCCTGCTTCTGAGCAAAGGAACGTCATACATTACCATATAAATAAACTCCAGTAGATAAGCACGTTTATCAGCCGAAAAAACTTAGCTGAAAAAAGGCCTAGACCATGGCTAACTTCAGATCCATTCCAGGAGTCCCAGGAGCGCTGCCCGCCTATAAGTGACCCGGGCGCTGGCAGATGATAACCTCAGCTCGTGTACGCCTCTTCTAGCAGCGCATCACCTGTTCAGCTTACTTTGTTTTTCGCTCTTTCGCGCCAGACACCAGCTTATAGTATACCACTGCGGAAGCACACAACAGCTAAAAGATAGTAGTGTATGTCGCTCCCTGTTCCGCACAACCACAGAGAGAGGACGTCAGGAAGGCATCAAGAGATATCGGCACAGTAGGGACTGCCTGAGATAGTTGTCAATTCACCATCGCATGATAAACCTTGCAAGCGCGCTGAATGACCTTGTCCATCGGCTAAGCCAGAAGACTACAAGCACGCTATCGGCATCGGGCAAGTGGGGAGAGAGGTAAGAGTTTACTTGCTTTAAACAAAAAACCAAAAACCTTTTCTATACCTGTCTTGTGGGAACCTATTGATCTTGCCTATGTAATTTTATTTGATATACCATTTATTATAGAGTATATATTGAATATTATCGTAGCCGCTGCCATAATGCACCCTAGGCTATATACACGAGTCCATCAAGTTTTCCCATTTTTTCAATAGGTGCAAAAGGAATTGGAAGGCCGTTAATGGCTTCATATTCGAGGATAACTGTTCGGCTTATACTCGATTAATATGCAAAAATGTTCTTATTGCATCTGCATTGGGATTTCTATAAACATGTCGTGTAATTCTGACCTTCTGGAGCAAGAAGAAAGTTGAAATACAAGTGATGTGCGGTCAGTAGAGAAGAGATCGATGAGACAACTTCTATGTAGCGTGGTGCGATATGCCCTATTTCAACCTTAACCTTAGGCAATCTTTGGAGGAGAGTCCTCTCTCAGTTAGCTCCTGCTGATAGCACTCAACAAAATCAGTTAAAGGAATGTGAAGTACTTGGCAGACAGTGAGACCTGTTTTCGCAATCTATACAGAGATATAAATTAATTATAACTATTGTATGTGGTCTTGTTAATAGCATGGAATGAGCGCTATCTTGTTCAACCTCTCTGGTCCAGATAGGAGGTCTCAGTCTCGATGTCAAAAACTTGTCACTACATGCTTCAAAGTCTCTCTAATCTTCTGCCCCAGTTTAATTGCAGGTTTAGACCGTACAGTTTGATCTCAATGAGCAGGATCTGTCTCCTGTACATTTTTTTCGGAAATAGGATGCATTTGTCTTATTGTCAGTGACATGGAATCACAGCATGACCTTTTTGAGGACATGTCAATTCCTCTGTTATAGGTTGTACTGTTCGAGGTAAGACATGACAAGTGCAAGCTTAGCTCACTATGGTTGAGAAGAACACAATGCTGGTTAAGATTTAGGACGACTCAACTAGCTTCAGCATACAAAACTATATCAGTCAGCCAGATTTAGATTTGTCTACTACTGACTATATCTGCTACTGCGCGTATGTATGTTAGAAAAGTCTTTCATGAGTGTCTACAGCAATCTCTGAACAAGCAAAGGGGAGGGGGGGGGGAGCGGTTTTAAATCGTGACCTCCCTATATACATTCTCTAGCATCATACTAGTTACATTGTGGAATCCAGTGATGTGTAAGATTACAATGACGAGGAAATTGCATCCAGGTCGTTATTATTGAACTTTAAATTCCTCATATTTCAGAGATGACTAAAAATAGATCTAACAAATTTGAATATTATACTCCCAGTTCAGAATATACAATGTCTGCTCCAACGAGAAGATGCAGCAGAAAAAATGGAATGTCACCTCACAGAATAGGAGATGTAACAAGAAAGACAAAGACATATGGGAAATTATATCAATATCTTACACAACCCTATAAAACAGAGTGACCATTGCTGGGACAACACAACTACCTTTCAGAAACCATCACTTTTTTATTTTACCACCAACATAGATAGCTGTATATGTACCTGTTTTTTTTTGGGGTGCAATTTGTAATTTTTAATGTACCATTTTGGGGTACACACAACTTATGGATTAAAACTCTTTATGGGGGGAATGGAAACAAACCAGAACTCAGCCCATACATTCTACATTTATTTTTTTTTCTATTCATAAATGTGGCATAAATAATGTTTTGTCTTTATTCTATGGGTCAATATGACTAAAGGTTCACCCCATATGTTTAGGTTTTTATACTTTTATGCAATACAAAAACTTTAAAAATGTGTTATCATGTAGCTATGGCTTGACTCCCAGAGTCTTTTTTTATTGTTCCATCAGAATAGCCATGACTTGTCTTGTTTCATGTGGGACAAAATTAAGGTTTAGGTGGCTCAGTCTTTAAAAAAAAAAAAAAAAATCTTAATTTTTTTTTTTGTATTATTGTTTTATGGTGTTTGCTATGCAGTTGCAGTAACATCAAATCAATTAATAGGGTCATTACAATCATGGCATACCTCTTTTTTTAACTAAAATGTCATCTCTCCTGTGTGAATTCTTTCATGTTGAACAAGACTTGATTTATCATTAAAACATTTCCCACATTCTGGACATGAAAATGGCTTCTCTCCTGTGTGAGTTCTTTCATGATGAACAAGACTTGATTTCAAAGTAAAACATTTGTCACATTCTGAACATGAAAATGGCTTCTCTCCTGTGTGAGTTCTTTCATGATGAACAAGACTTGATTTCAAAGTAAAACATTTGTCACATTCTGAACATGAAAATGGCTTCTCTCCTGTGTGAATTCTTTCATGACGAACAAGACATGATCTATCAGAAAAACATTTGCCACATTCTGGACATGAAAATGGCTTCTCTCCTGTGTGAGTTCTTTCATGTTTAACAAGACTTGATTTCTCATTAAAACATTTGCCACATTCTGGACATGAAAATGGCTTCTCTCCTGTGTGAATTCTTTCATGAGTAACAAGACCTGATCTATGAGAAAAACATTTGCCACATTCTGGACATGAAAATGGCTTCTCTCCTGTGTGAGTTTTTTTATGAAGATCAAGAAATGTGTTACAAGTAAAACATTTTCCACATTCTGAACATGAAAAAGGCTTCTCTCCTGTGTGGGTTCTTTCATGATAAACAAGACTTGATTTCCGAGTAAAACATTTGCCACATTCTGAACATGAAAATGGCTTCTCTCCTGTGTGACTTCTTTTATGGGTATCAACACCTGATTTATGAGTAAAACATTTGCCACATTCTGGACAGGAAAATGGCTTCTCTCTTGTGTGAAATTGTTGATGTTCAACACCCATTATGTGACTTCTATTTTGCTCAATAGTCTGTGGTGAAACAAAATATAGGACCTGCTTAAAATAATCAGATGAAAGATCTTTGGCTGATGGAATGTCTGGATAAACAGCATGTCCTTTATATGTATCTTGTGTAATGCCACCAGCATCTGCTTTAAAATCTGACGACATCATAGGTCCCTCTGAGCTCCTAGCACAGTCTCCTGCCAAGAAAAATATCAGAATATTGTTTTTGATAATTACCTTAAAAGTAATATTGATATTTTATAACATTTCTATATGAGAATGTCCATATGAATTGCAAGGAAAAGCCAGTGGGGGCAAAACAGATTACAACTGAACAGTAAGGCCTGTCCCCACGGCACGGGTTTGCGGATGGTTTTCAGTTTTGAAAACCTCTGAAAAACCATACACAAACTTTTCAATGGGCCAATATGGAAAACCCATGCAGCAGTCCCTGCAGAAAAAGTGGGGCCATTTCTGCAGAAAGATTAGCTTTTCACACAAGTCCTAAAATTAGATAAAGAAAACCACATCTAACAAATGTGTCCCTGTGCATTAGCTATTGTCCAGTCCGTTGTGTGATCAAATAAAGTGGATGGTAGAATTAAAACCAGAATTGAATCATAAGTGAAAAAATATTGAACAAAGGTAAATACTAACCAAGTACTTTCCCTTCAGTATACACATTCCAGCACCAAACATTAATCTGGTTTTCTCGCTACAAAGATCATATCTGTAAAGATGGGGACAGTAAAAATAAGCACTTTTGCAATTGGTTTGTATTCCCTAAATCATTTAGTATAGTAGCTATTAGCTAATCTATAAATGTCTAGAGCTTGGTTATGATTGACTGTCTGATATTTAGTTCAGCCCTGGTTGTGACATGCTCCCTCTCTTATGATTGGCTGGCTGCTCTATTTCTGTGCTTCTCCCCTCTGAGATGTGTAAAATGAAGCTGCCTCAGCTTTCTGTGATGGCTGCAGGGCCGCCGTTAGGGCAGTACAACCGGTACTGCCCTACGGGGCCCAGCTGGTCTGTGAAGTCAGGGGGGTCTGCCGGTGGTGGCAAGCTATGCCCCCTTGCTTCACAGATGCTATCTTAATTGTATGCACATCCTTACAACGCGTATACACTTAAGATGAATGACAAGGCAGGGAGAGCTGTGCACTCCCTGCCCCTGCCGTACATAGCCCTGCAGGGGACGTGATGCGAGTGATGTCATTGCGACGCCTGCCGAGCTTCCTGTCATAGACCTCAAGCCTAAAGCAGCAGGCTTGGGGCCAGGAGCAGAGGGAGATGACGGGGGAGCGCGGCAAGGTGAGTACTTAGCTACGGGGGAGAAGGGGGCCCTAATGCTAGAGGAGGGGGCCCTAGAGGAGGGGCCCTAAAAATAGAGGAAAGGGCACTAATACTAGATAAGGGGGCCCTAATACTAGAAGAAAGGGCCCTAATACTAGAGGAAAGGGCCCAAAAACTACAGGGGAGGCCCTAAACTACAGGGGGGAGGGCTATCCTAAATACAGGGGCCCATAAACTATGGGAGGTGGGCTATTCTGACTACATAGGGCCCTAAAACTACAGGGGGGTTATTCTGTAAACTACGGGGGGGGGGAGGCTATTCTTACTACAGGGGCCCCTAACCTACAGGGGGGCTATTCTGCCTACATGGGGGCCCCTATTCTACCTACAGGAGGGCCCTAAGCTACCTACGCCTCCCTAAGCTACCTAGCTACCGCCCTGGGGCCCCATTTTACCTGCATACTGACTGGGGGCCCTGAATCTACCTGCTTACATACTGGGGGGCTCATAATTACCAGGGGTAATTATTGCCATTATGGATGGGGAGTTTGTACATGGGGGGGGGGGGGAGGCACTCAGTTGGGAAAATGATGAAAAAAAAGGGAGAAGTCGCAGGTGTTTATCTAATTTCTACAGGGACGAGTGGTGGAATGGAAAAGTCATCATGGAGGTCTGGACCGAATAGAGAAGAAAAGGGAAAGTGAACAACTCATCAGACAAGACGTCACCTGTGAGGCCCTAAATGTAAGTAAACTGTTTGCAAAGCACATGTGTACCTGGTGTGGCAGAGCGACCTTAGATGGTTGCATATTTCTGCCAGTAGGGGGAAGTACAGCAGGTGTCTTGCTGCCGATGCGCCACCGAGAACCTGGTCTCGGTGGGGGAAGCCAGTTATTTTGTGTCAGTAGCTGTACGTTGCTGACACATGTATCTAGTATGGCTGATATGCGGTTATTATGGGCTGGATTTACCGGGAACGGTCATAGCATTGGGTGGGAGACCGTTCCCGCATTCCAGGTCAGGATTTTTGGAACGTACCTGGTTGCCTATTAAAAGCCTGGTGCTGCAGGTGTACAGGGGGGTGTGGTCAGCTAACTGGAATTGGGAGTGACAGCGGAGCTGCAGAGAGGAGGCTCTTACCCCACCCCCCAGGCTTGAGGAGAGCTGCAATCGAGTCCTGTGACCTATGGTGAGGGTACATGTTTTGGTGGTGCTGGATATTAGATCCAGTCCACGTTAGAGAGGTTATCTCAAGTGTTACAGCTAGTGGTCAGACGGCTGAGGATTTGGTGTCTGTGTGGTTTGATTTTTTTCCTGTGCCTAAATAAAGCTGGCTGCAGCCAGCCTTAAAAATGCTATGTAGTCCGAGTGCTGTGCTTGCCATGTGCCATTATCCACTGACCAGAAGAGTGGCGACCCTGCTAAAACAAGCTGGTTAATACCCTGGATGATCCAACATGGCAACCAAGCGCTAAGCGAGTGCTTAAACTGGTATCTACCACTTTAGGGTCACTGTATGGAGGAAATATGGGTCTTGGTGTAATGGTTTATGTTCAGTACCTGTATGGCGGTATTATTCAGTATTTTCATGGTGGAGATATGCGTTAATGATGTGGCAGTATTATTAGGTGTTTGTATATTGTTGTTGTTTGGTGATATTGGTGTTGGTATGCTGGTTTAGCCAATATCATTATGGTGGTGCTAGTCAGCATATGGTAGTGATAAGTGGTGGTATTATTTGGTCTTTGTATATTGTTGCTTGGCAATATTGGTCTGGGTATACTGGTTGGGTCAGTAACATTATAGTGGTGACATGTGCTGGTATTGCTCGACCTTGTATATGAACTGACCCACAAAATACAGATAGACTGTACCTTGTATAATACAGCAAGAACTAAATCCAAAAACACATCTGGATTTTTTTTTCTTGTGACCCCAGAAAAATGTTTTCTTTATCTGGGGTGGCAATGGTTGTGGGGCTCTGTCAGGACGGCCGGGGATGGGGGAGTGTAGCGAGAGGTTGGGTCGGCCTGGGGGCGGGGCCGGAGTGTGTGTGGGGGGCCCAGACGTTCCAGCTGTATGGGGCCACAAAATTTCTGGTGGCGGCCCTGGATGGCTGTGTCCAGGGCCGGGACAAAGCATTTTGGTGCCCTAGGCAAGTACAGCCAATGGCGCCCCCCCCTCCCAAAAAAATTGCACCCCCCCACACTAATTCCTCTCGCCCCTGCGCCAGGTCCTGTCACTAACTTTCTGCATATTCCACATAGCTCCTGTCCATCTCCTCAGCAGTCACTGCACAATGACAAATTAACTTTTTCAAAATCGCTCACCTCCATATGACAGTGAAATACATTACAAATAACAGTCACCAAATAATCCACCGATACATGGAGCAAATCTACCAGACGAATGATTGCTACTAAAACACTCCTACAAAACCAAGACCCAAAACTATTACTACTTAAGGATCAAATAATCCTGCCAGACCCTGACCAAACGCAACCCCCACATGTGACTATCAGCTGTACACAGGCTCTGATTACATATACCACCGCCATACAGTGACCAGATAGTGGTAGATACTAGTTGTATGTAGGCTCAGCAGAAATATAAGTGATTACACTGCAGTTACATTAGTGACTCACAGGAGATGTCATTTCTGATCAGCGTCGTTCACTTTCCCTTTTCTTCTCCATCCGGTTCACACCTTCATGCTGATTTCTTCCGGCCAATACTCGTCCCTGCAGATTTGGACACAAATATCTTAGAATCCTCACATTTCCAGTATCTCCTTACTTATAGGTATATAAGTCCCCTCAGTTAGACAGGTATATATGTCCCCTCAGATAGGAAGCTATATAGGTCCCTGCAGTTAGGTATATATGTCCCCTCAATTAGGCAGGCATATACAGGTCCCCATCAGTTAGGCAGGTATATAGATATCCCCTCTCCAGTAGGAAGGTGTATATATTATAATTATAAAATTATATAATATATAAGTATTATATCTCCTCAGTTAGGCAGGTATATAGATATTGTCCCCTTAGACAAGCAGTTATATAAATATAGGGTCACTCAGGCAGGTATTTAAGGTCACTCTCTGGCAGTATAAAAGGTCACTCTCAGGCAGGTATAGAGGGGCACTCACGCAGTATTGTGGGCACTCTCAGGCAGGTGTATAGCTATAGGGGCACTCATGCAGGTATATAGCTATTGGGGCACTCAGGCAGGTATATAGCTAGGGGCACTCTCAGCAGGTATATAGGGGCTCAGGCAGGTATATAGGGGCACTCAGCAATGGCCTCAACTGGGGGCACTCACTTCACCAGCAGGTATATAGGGGCACTCAGCACAGCAGGCATACAGGGGCTCAGGCAGGCATCGAGGGGCTCAGGCCGGCATATAGGGTTCTCAGGCAGGTATACAGGGGGCTCAGACAGGCATATAGGGGGCTCAGCAGGCATATAGGGGGCTCAGCAGGCATATAGGGGCTCAGGCAGGCATATAGGGGGCTCAGGCAGGTATATAGGGGGCTCAGACAGGTATATAGGGGGCTCAGACAGGTATATAGGGGGCTCAGACAGGTATATAGGGGGCTCAGGCAGGCATCGAGGGATCTCAGGTAGGCCTATAGGGGGCTGAGACAGGCATATAGGGGGCTCAGGCAGGTAAACGCTATTAAAAATAACAACACTAATACTCACCTTAATTCCCCCGGCGAGCGCGTTCTGTCCTCTTCAGTCCCGCGCTCCTCCGGCAGCTCCTCTTCAGTCCGACACGTGCCACTTCTCCGGCAGCTCCTCTTCAGTCCGACACGTGCCACTCCTCCGGCAGCTCCTCGGGCGCACAGCCTATGATGAGGTCATTACATCGCGCCGCTGCCAGCTGAGCCGCATGGGGCCGCGGCAGGTTCTCAGCACTATGAGAACCCAGCGGCCCCGCTGTGTCGGACCCGTGGCTCACCGGAGGATCCAGCGATCCTCCAGAGAGCCGGTCCGACACTGTCTGCGGAGCAGGGAGCGCTCGCTCTCTGCTCCGCAGAAGCCTTCAAGGAGACCACCGGCGCTTCAGGCCCGCGGCAGCGGCCTGGAGCCCGGCAAGATCGGGGCCCCTGCCTGCGCCCCTAAGTGACAGGCAGAGGTAGGCGCCCTAGGCGATCGCCTACCTCTGCCTACCCGTCGTCCCGGCCCTGGCTGTGTCTGTGTAATAAAAGTTACATAGTTTGTAAGGCCGAAAAAAAACAAGACATCCATCCAGTTCAGTCTGTTTGTGCTAAAGTGTTGATCCAGAGGAAGGCAAAAAACCCCCATGAGGTAATAGCCAATTGTCCTCATTTTAGGGAAAAAATTACTTCCCGACTCCAATCTGGAAATCGGAATAATCCCTGGATCAACTATCCTACTCCAGAATCCTAGTCACTATAACTTGTTATATTGTTACAATCCAGAAATGCATCCAAACCCTTTTTGAACTCTGTTATTGAATTCACCATGACAATTTCCTCTGGCAGAGAGTTCCACAGTCTCACTGCTCTAACAGTAAAGAATCCCCTTCTATGTTTATGTAGAAACTTTCTTTCCTCAAGACGTAGAGGATGCCCCCTTGTTCTTAATACAGTCCTGGGTATAAATTAATCTTGGGAGAGATCTCTATATTGACCTTTTATATATTAAAACATATTTATTATGTCCCCCCAAAGCCGTCTTTTCTCTAAACTAAATAACCCTAACCTTGCTAATCATTCTGGGTACTGTAGTCCACCCAGTCCTTTTATTATTTTTGTTGCCGCCTTTGTACCTGTTCAAGCTCTACAATGTCTTTCCTGTGCACTGGTGCCCAAAACTGTCCACAACATTCCATGTGTGGTCTAACCAGTGACTTGTATAATGGAAGAATAATGTTCTCATCATGTGCATCTATGCCCCTTTTAACCCCTTAAGGACCCAGACAGTTTTGGCCTTTCTGACACAGCCCTATTTTTGAAATCTGACATGAGTCACTTTATGTGAGAATAACTTTTTGACACTTTTACCTATCCATGTGATTCTGAGATTGTTTTCTCGTGACACATTGTGCTTTAAGTTAGTAAGAAAATTTTATCCATACAAGCCTTGTTTTTTTGTGAAAAATATCAAAATTTCATGAAAAATTTGAAAAATCTGTGATTTTGAAAGTTCCAAAATTTCTGCGTACAAGACAGATAATTATTCACCACAAAATAGTTTATAACTAGCATCTACCATATGTCCAGTATAGGTTGGCATCATTTTTTAAATGTCCTTTTTTTATGACAGTAGAGGGCTTAGAAATTTAGTAGTAATTTCTCACATTTTTGAGAAAATTGGCAAGATACATTTTTTTAGGGACCAGTCCAGTTCTGACGTGGCTTTGAGGGGCCTCTATGTTAGATACCCTCATAAATGACTCCATCTGAAAAACTAGACCCCTAAAGTATTTAAAACAGTGTTTAGGAAGTTTTTTTTAATAAATTAGGTATTTCACAGAAATTAAAGCAAAGTGGAGGTGAAATTTCAAAAATTTCACTATTTTTGCAGATTTTCAATATTTATCCATTATTCACTGGAATACGGTAACTGTAACTAGGTAAATGCAACTTAATATCAATTCCCCCAGGTCTGCCGTTTTTAGAGATATCCCATATGTGGCCCTAGTGCATTATTTGGCTCACCCATAAGCCCCAGAATAGGACGAGCACCGACTGGACTCTGGGGTCTCATTTTCAATGCAAATTTTATTTAGGCGCCATTTCAGGTTTGAAGAGGCCCTAAGGTGCTAAAACTTTATAAACACCCCTAAAAAGACCCCATATTGGAAACCACACCCCTTAAGGTACATATACAGGTGTGTAGCGAGTATATCGACGCCACAGGTGATTCACACATTTTTTTTAGCATTAGGCTGTGAAAATTTAAAAAAAAAAATTCCCAACAATCTGAAATTTTAGCTTAAAATGTTTCATATTTACAAGGAATCCTGGAAAAAAGAACCCCAAAACTTTGTTAAGCAATTTCTTCCAAGTTCGGCAATAGCTTACATGTGGGTGTAAACTGCTGTTTGGGCGCATGGCAGAGGGTACAAGGGAGGGAGCGCTGTTTGGCTTTTAGAACGCAGATTTTGGTGGGGCCATGTTGCATTTGCAAAGCCCCCAAAGTACCAGATCAGGTGAAACCTTCCAGAAGTCGCCCTATTTTAGATTCAACACTCCTCATGGATCTCATATAGGGGTGTATTGGGCACTTTGGGTGCACTGGTGTTCCATCGGGTTTTTTTTTTAGCATTGGGCCATGAAAATGGGGGGGGGGGGGAGAAACGCAGTACCACCATTGTTTTGTTCGCCGTGCACTCTAAATAATGTGATGTGGGGTCGGTACAATGGCAATGGTATAAATTTTATATAGTTTTTTTATGTTTTATTACTTTTACACAATAGAAATAGGTCTATAAAAAATTGCGTTTTTATGTTGTCCGATTCTGACAGTCATAACTTTTTTATTTTGCTGTGTGCAGAGCTGTGTAGGGCCTTGTTTTTTGCGGGGTGAATTGATGCTTTTATTGGTACCATTATGGGGTGCATACAACACTTTGTTCACTTTTTATTTTTTATAGCGGTCACTCTGCGTTAAATATGACATGCTAGCTTTACTAAGCAGGTCAATACGATTACAGCAATACCCAATTTGTATATTTTTTTTATTTTTTACTGCTTTTATACAATAAAAACACTTTTATTCAAACAGGAAAACACATTTTTGCATTCATAGTCTGGGAGCCATAACTTTTTTATTTTTCTGTGTATGGAGCTGTATACAGGCTTGTTTTTTGCGGGATGACTTGACGTTTTTATTGGTATCATTTTTGGGGGGGACAACACTTTTTGATCAGTTTTAAATCCGATTTTTGGAAGGCAGATGGAAGAAAATACTGCAATCCTAGTAGTGTTTTTTATTTTTATTTTTAAGAGCGCTCAGTGCAGTATCCGTAACAAGTTAGTTTTACTCTGTTGCTCGATTTAATTACGGCGATACACAATTTATATACTTTTTTTATTTTGAAGCACTTTAAAAAAAAAAAAAAAAAAAGTGTTTTTAGTGTGTAAAAGAATATTTATGCATCGCTATCTTCTGAGAGGCATAACTTTTTTTATTTTTCCGCATACAGAGCTGTGTTAGGACTTTTTTTTTTTGAGGGATGAACTGACGTTTTAATTGGTACAACGTTGGCGTTTATAGGGGTTTTTGATCACTTTTATTCCATTTTATGTGCTGCGGGATGAACAAAAATCTTAATTCTGTTATTTTTTTTTTTTTTTTTTTTTACAGCGTTCACCGTACGGGTAAATTAACATGACAGATTTATAGGGCAGGTCGTTACGCACGCGGCGATACCAAATATGGGTACTTTATTTATTTTTGATCTTTTTGGGGGCGATTGGCGTTTGTGAAGGGGAAAAGGGCGGTGTACGTGTTTTTATTTTATTTTTCGTGTTTATGTTTTACATGTTTTTCACTTTTTTTACTTTTCACATTTTTTTTTTTACTTTTTCCCATAGGAGATTTGAATGAGAGATCTTTAGATCTCTCATTCAATAAGAATCAATGCACAGCTTGTTGCTGTGCACTGGTTCCTATGACAACTGTTAATCACGATGCCGGGCCATGCCCACAGGGCACGGCTGGGCATCGTGACGTCACAGACAACCCGGAAGGCATTCTATGCCCTCCGTGCTGTCTGTCAGAAGGCAGGAGCTGCACGGATCGAGCGATCCGTGCAGTTGCTGTCACAGACAGAGCCGCAGGAGGAGAGATCTCCTCCTGTGTCTTCCTTAGTTATTGCGACCCGAAGGTGCGTGAACCCCCAAACGACCTGGACGTATGCATACGTCCAAGGTCGTGAAGGGGTTAATACACCCCATGATCCTACTTGCCTTGGCAGCTGCTGCCTGACACTGGCTGCTACAATTAAGTTTACTGTCCACCAGGATTCCCAAGTTTTTTCCCCAAAATATTCCCCAGCTTTTTTTTTTTTTCCTTTTTTTAAATGTAATGGATTTTTTTCCCCCATGTGCTAACCTTGATTTATCTGTGTTAAACCTAAATCTGCCTTTTTTTCTGCCCAGGCCCCCAAACTTACCCAGACCCCTTTGTAATAAAAAGTTACCTCTATTGTTTGATTATTTACAGAGCTTAGTATATCTGCAAAGATTGAAATTCTCTGGGCAAGCCCTTTGTTAAGATCATTAATGAAATTATTAAAGAGGATGGGGCACAATACGAGCCCTGTAGTCCCCCACTTAACAAGAATCCAGTCAGAGTATTACCGATAATTACTCCCTTTTTGTTTTCCTATCACGAGCCAGTTGTTTCCCCACTTGCCCCCATTTTCCCCCACCCAAAAGCATTTCTTTTTTCTAACCAACCTTTTAGTGTAACGTTCAAATGCTTTAGAGAAATCTAGATTTTTTTTAACCCAATGCTTCCCCCCTAGAAAAAAACTTCCTATAGAAGATGAAGAGATTATTTGACAGACCTATCCCATTAAACCATGCTGGAAGGCGTTATACATTTATTTTTGAATGTTCAGGATAGCATCTCTTAGAAAAAATCAACATTTTACCCACAACAGAGGTTAAATTTGCATTTTACAATTTTTTGGTGTCTAAAGCTGTATCAAAAAATATAATTTACAGACTAGCAAAATGGGACTGTTTTTTAAATTGGACTTTCAGGTTATATCTACCATCAGTACACCTTTGTATATGAGGCACTGTAAAATTTTTAAACAGTCATCTTACCTATCTTTTTACATAAATTTGGGCTTGAAGTATTTGGGATCTGCTTAGTTCTGCAAATTCTTGCATTTAAATGCATTTTCTGTTTTTTGTGGGACAATCTTTTTCTTCTTGTACAATAACAAATTTATACTTTATGTTTTACTGCTTTTACACAATAAAACTCTTTTATTTAAAAAAAGAAAACACATTTCTGCATCGCCATAGTCCGAGAGCCATAATTTTTTTATTTTTATAGTCGTGAAGAGGCTTGTTTGGCACGAGTTAATGTTTTCATTGGTAACATTTTGGGGGACACATGATTTTTCGATCAAATTTAAGCATGCAGTATACATGACATGTTAGTTTTACTTTGTGGTGCCAATTGATTACTTTTATACCCAAAAATTTTTTTGATTTTTAGTCAGGTATTTTTTTTGGGGGAAACAATGTTTTTTGGATCGCTACTTTTTATAGCAGTAACATTTTTTTTTTTTCCGTATACATACCCGTTTTAAAGACTTTTTTGAGGGACAAATTGAACCATTTTGGTCTTTTTGATCTCTTTTTATTCAACTTCATGTGCAGCAGGATAAACAAGAAATACATTCTGCCATTGTTTTTATTTTTTAGGGCATTCATCCTGTTGGTTAAGTAACATGACATATTTAGGCTGGATGATCACACATGCTAGAATACTAAATATGTAAACTTTTTAAATTTAATCTTTTTTGAGCTGAATGGAATTTTTAATGCAGAAAGGGCGGTCTATGTGTTTTACTGTACTTTTTTGTGTAGTATGCATTTTGTTTTTGTTTTTTTGTTTTTTTTTTTTTTACTTTTCTTTACACACTTTATTTTACATCTTTTTTTTCACTTGTCCCCATAGAGTACTACACACAGCGATCATCAGATTGTTGGTGTAATACAGAGTACTACATGCGTGATCTGCACTGTATTATTAAACTGTCATTCATCACATCCACTCGTGCCCTTGGACACCACTGGGTGTGATGTCGTCACAGCCCTTAAAGCTTTTGTTAGGCTTCTGGGTTGTCATGGAAGCTATCAGCACCCCGCGATCGTACTGAAGGGTGCTGATGAAGACAGAAGGAGGGAACTAACTCTGCCTTTCCCTTAACTGCTGCAGTCACACTTTTCTGTGCCAGCTAAGGGGTTAATCTGCCACAACGGGAATAAGCTCTGGTCGCAGCCAATAGCACATCAAGCCAGCTGGAATATACAGTTGGCTGAATGCGTCAGTCATGTAGGCTATGCTTTGTGAGCCTGCATGATCTCCTGGATGAACCCCTATGCCCATATGAATGTAATGGACATATGGGTACGTCCAATGCCGGAAGGAGGAACTGTTGCTCCAGTTTAGAATCTGGAAAACCCTTACATTCACCTACAAAAGTCTTGACACTGAAATGTCACCTCTCTACCATATCCTCACTTCACGACTGACACAGCCACTGCATTCTCCAACACTACAATCACTTCCGCTCTCGACTAGGCTACCCCTCTCATGCACAATAGACCTCGACGAATCAATACACAACTCCGGCACAAAGAGCTGACAAAAAAAACCTAGGCAAGTTTCCAGGGCCACAGAGCTTCGCTCGAAAAAACCCCACTCCACCGCAAACTTTTATAGAAGCAGAAACTCTCACTTCTGCTAACCAGGATTATTTTACCACTGTCTTATTTTCTCTGTATCACATCCCTAATCAATCATTTAACACCGTCAACTCCCTATTCCATCTCCAGGCATTTCCACCCTCCTCTCTCATCTTAGCTAATGATTTAGCCACACACTTCAAAAGCAAGATCAACAACATCAGAGAGAGTTTCCACCTACAACCCACATCTATACATCTGCACAAGGCTCTTCTCCCATCACCTGCTTTCAAACCATCGCTGATGGCAAGCTTTCCACACCACTCTCCAAATCCCACCTCACTACCTGTCCTCTTGACACACTACCATCCCACCTCATCCCCAACCCTAACCCACCCAATCTTCCACCAATACCTAACCTTAGGAATATTTCAAGCATTCAACCCTCACCTCAATCCTCAAGAAGTCATCCCTTGAGCTGACCTCTATATCTAACTTGTGCCTTCTCTCTCTAATATCAATTGTCTCAACACTCCTTTATGATGATTATTATTTCTTTTAGAGTGCCGTTGATTACAGAGAGCTGTACATTCAAGGTGGGTTACATACATGTCAGACAAGTACAATGATAACGATGAATGGTTTACAACTGGCACAGAGGGAAGGAGGGAGGAACCTGCCGGCGACGGCTTATAATCTACAAGGAGGAAAAAGAGACAGATGGAGAAGGGCAGACATGTTTTTGGGGTAGCACAGTGGCAGCAGGGTTATTGTAGGTTATAAGCAATCATGAAGAGATGGGTTTTCAGGTTGATTTTGAAGCTGGTGAAGGTGGAGGAGAGTCTGATGTGTTGGGGCAGTGAGTTCCAGAGAATAGGGGAAGCACGAGAGAAGTCTTGGAGACGGTTATGTGAGGAGCTGAGATGGGGAGAGCAGAGAAGACGATCCTGTGTGGAGCGGAGATTGCAGGAAGGGAGATATCTGGAGATTAAGGCATAGATGTATGGGGGGAGAGGTTATGGAGAGCTTTGTAGGTCATGGTTATCAACTTGAAATTAATTTGATGGGCAATGGGTAGCCAGTGAATGGATTGGCAGAAGGGAGAGGCAGAGGAGTAGCAAGGAGAGAGGTGAGTAAGACGGGCAGCAGTGTTGAGGATGGTTTGAAGGGGCGCAAGAGTGCTAGATGGGTGGCCACAGAGAAGGATGTTGCAGTAGTCTAGGAGGGAGATGACAAGGGCATGGACTAGCATTTTTGTAGTGTCGAAGTTGAGGAATGAGCAGATGCAAGAGATATTTTTCAAGTGGAGGTGGCAGGCAGAGGTGAGGGCTTGGATGTGTGGTTTGAAGGACAGAGAGGAGTCGAAGATTATCCCAAGGCTGCGGACTTGTGGAACAGGTGAGAGTGTACAGCCGTTGACTGTGATAGAGAGATCAGGTGGAGGGATGGAGTAGGAAGGTGGAAAGATGATGAATTTAGTTTTCTTCACATTTAGTTTTAGGAGACGGGAATAGAAAAAGGAGGATATGGATGATAGACAGTCTGGGATCCGGGAGAGCAGAGAGTAAATATCTGGGTCAGAGATGTAGAGTTGTAAGTCGTCAGCATATGTGCTATTGAATGCATAGGTGGTATTGAAAGCCGTGTGAAGCTATGAGTTGGCCAAGGCCAAGAGTATAGAGAGAGAACAGTAGTGCACCCAGGACTGATTCCTGAGGGACAGCAACAGAAAGCGGGTGAGAGGAGAAGGTAGTGCGAGAATGAGAAACGCTGAATGTACCATCAGTGAGGTATGAGGAGATCCAGGAAAGGGCTGAGTCTGTGATGCCAAGGGATGAGAGAATTTTTAGCAGGAGAGAATCGTCAACAGTGTCAAAGACAGGTCTAGAAGGAGAAGGACAGAGTAATGGCGTGAGCCTTTAGCAGTTGCTAAGTCATTGGTGACGTTGGTTAGGGCAGTTTCGTTAGAGTGGTGGGGCAGAAACCAGACTGTAGTGGGTCAAGAAGAGAGTTGGAGGACAAGTGAAGATAGACGTGCTGCTTGAGGAGTTTGGAGGCAAAAGGAAGCAGCAAGATAGAGCAATAGTTGGACAGAGGGGAGTGGTCCAGATTTTTTTTTAAGGATGGGTGTGATGGTAGAGTGTTTAAAGGAGGAAGGGGAGATGCCAGAGGTAAGCCATAGGTTGAAATGTGGGTGAGGGCTGGGATGAGGTGGGATAGCAATGGGTCAAGATTACAGGTAGTGAGGTTGGATTTGGACAGTAGAGAGGAAAGGTTATCGTAACAGTGGGGAAGCAGGTTAAGGGGAAGGAGCATTGTGCAGATATAGAGTTGGGCACTGGTAACTATGGGGTGAAGCTTTCTCTGATGAGCTTGATCTTGTGTAGGATCTAGTGTAGGAAGTGAATGGCAAAGTCATCTGCTGAAAGGAGATATAGGGGAGGAGATGCTGGTGGACTGAGGAGAGAGTTGAAGGTGCTGAATAGTTGTCTGGGATTGTGAGACAGAGAGGATATGAGAGTGATGAAGTAATTCTGTTTAACTAAGGTGAGTGCAGATTTAAACGTGTGGAGTGATTTTTTGTATGAGGCGAGGTCATCGGTGGAGTAGGTTTTCTTCCAGCGGTGTTCAGCAATACTAATTAATTGTTAATTATGTATAAATTATCAAGAATTAATAATAATCATTAGTTATTAATAAGCCTTTAGAAATAACTATTAATTATTAGTGATCATTAATTATCACTTAATAATTATTATTTATTACTTAATTATTATGTATTATTAATTAATAATTATTATTCATCATTATTTAGGGTTGGGGGGTTAGGGCTGCATAAGCCGGACAGCTACGGTGCGGTCTCGATACAGTTAGAACCTCGCAGATGTGCTTTCCCCTGCCTAGTTCCCCTCCCTACTGGGTTTTTTAAGCTTTATACCTGCAAAATCATGTGACCAATGAAGATGGATCAAAGTGGATCGCAGCTTTTTTTTTCAAACCTGATCATGATTTTAACCAAGTGGAGTTAGACTTCTCCCCACTTCTTACAACAGGAAACCTGCTGCCATCTGAAGTAGAGGAATGAAAACAACAACTTGTTCCCTGGAAGGTTTCCTCTTTTAGGGGCAGCTATACCCCGATTTCTTAATGAAGCTAAAAGCCAATTTCCTCTTTGCTCTATAGAACCTGTTACTGGTTTTACGAGTTTTTGAACAGTTATGAATGCAGTAGAGGAATTACCTGGATATGTGAGCAGCTGCTGATCCTCCATCTTGACATCCTTGTACAGATACTTGTGTTCCTCTAAATACTCCCACTCCTCAATGGAGAAAAGACAGCGACTCCTGAACCTTATAAGGAACCTGACACACACACAATGATACAGTCATCACCCAGATCCCTCCAGTGGTGTTACTGTATTATGTCCCAGCATTCCCAGCAGCCTCACCTCTCCAGTCAGCAGCTCATTGATCTTGTTGGTGAGTCCTAAGATCTTCTGTTCATTGATTTCCCCCTGTATCAGGTAGTGAGGTGGGGGCCCTGTGATTGGGGCCTCTATAACAGGGGCCAGGAAGGACTCACTAGAGGTCTTCTTCACTACTGTGTAATCCTGTTTATGGGGAGATAAATTGATAAATATCACTACAAACATTTCCAGAGCCCCCTCCCCTCTCCAGTCACATCATCTGTTATTACCATAGATAAGAATGATGTAATGTGACATCATCAGAGCCCCCTACCCTCTCCAGTCATATCATCTGTTATTACCATAGATAAGAATAGTGTAATGTGACATCATCAGAATCTCTTACCTCTCCAGTAAGCTGGAAGATTATCTCTAGAATAAGATTTAAAATATACCCTCCGCCATGTTGACATCCATGTAGAGATCCTCCATTTTGATATTTCTGTACTCATCCTTATGTTCTTCTAAATACTCCCGCTCCACCATGGAGAAATAGACCGCGACGTTTTTGACAAACTTATAGGAACCCTGACACACACAATGATTACAGTCATCACCCAGACCCCTCCAGTGGTGTTACTGTATAATTATCCCAGCATTCCCCAGCAGTGGTCACCTCTCCAGTCAGCAGCTCACTGATCTTGTTGGTGAGTTCTAGGATCTTCTGCTCATTGATTTCCTCATGTACCAGAAAGTGAGGTGGAGGCCCCGTGATTGAGCTCGGGGTTCTTCCCCATCCTTCAGACACAGGACCCGGAAAGCAATCACTAGAAGTCTTCTTCACTACTGTGTAATCCTGTTTATTGAGAAATACATTGATAAACATCACTACAAAAATTCCATAGTTCATCACCTCTCCAGTCATCTTTCTGTTATTACCATAGAAAAAGAATGTGTAATGTGACATCAGAGCCCCCCCTCTCCATCTTCATCTGTTATTACTATAGATAAGAATGATGTAATGTGACATCATCAGAGCCCCCCTCCCCTCTCCAGTCATATATCTGTTATTACCATAGAAAAAGAATGATGTAATGTGACTTTCATCAGAGCCCCCTGCCCTCTCCAGTCATATCATCTGTTATTACCATAGATAAGAATGATGAAATTGTGACATCATCAGAATCTCTTACCTCTCCAGTCATATCATCTGTTATTCCCATAGATAAGAATAAATGTAATGTGACATCATCAGAGCCCCCTCCCCTCTCCAGTCATATAATCTGTGATTACCATAGATCAGAATGATATAATGGGGACATCATCAGAGCCCCCTCCCCTCTCCATCACATCATCTGTTATTACCATAGATAAGAATGATGTAATGTGACATCACCAGAATCTCTTACCTCTCCAGTAAGCTGGAAGATTATCTCTAGGGTGAGATTTAATATACTCTCAGCCATCTTGTCCTTGTCTCCATTCATTCTTGGCAACTCAATGGGAAAATTATCCTATACAGACAGTATCAATAGAGAGGATCCTATATTGTAGAGACCTGAATGGAAAGATGAAGAAACTATATAAAAAAAACCACAAAATATTTTTCTCTTATTTTTTGATTGACAGTTTAAAAATTGGAAGACAAGGATACATCTCAAATTTACTTCTATCATACAAAGATGTACAGTATTCATGTGATGTCAATTAGATACTATTAAGAATGTATGACATTTCCTTTGTAAATTTGTCTTACACATAAAAATTGTTTAACGAAAAATAGAAAACGCACAAAATCACATGTAAAAAATACAATTTCTGAAGATAAGGGAACATTTCAGGAGGTATTACAGTGTAGATGTCTTCTCTCTCTTGGATGGACTGGGACAGGAGTTAAATAGCTTGTATAGGAAGCTCCTCAATGCTCAAGATCAAAGTGCATTGCATTCTCACATGAGCACTACAACAACACTGGCCACAGCGGGGTTACTAGTATGTATGACCTGTGACCATCACAAGCAGCAGTGACATGATGTACATACTGTTAATCACCACCAATGCTACCAATGTTGTGAAACACAACCAGAGACTGAAGGAGACACAAAAGCATCAGGGCCGGAGTTGCCAGGGATGTAGGTATTGGAATTTTATCACACAGCTGTGACACCTCACCAGGGGATCCATCATAGACTGGTGACACCTCACCAGGGGATCCATCATAGACCGGTGACACCTCACCAGGGGATCCATCATAGACCGGTGACACCTCACTAGGAGATCCATCATAGACCGGTGACACCTCACCAGGGGATCCATCATAGACCGGTGACACCTCACTAGGAGATCCATCATAGACCGGTGACACTTCACCAGGGGATTCATCATAAACCGATGACACCTCACCAGGAGATCCATCATAAACCGGTGACACCTAACCAGGGGATTCATCATAGACCGGTGACACCTCACCAGGGGATTCATCATAGACCGGTGTCAGCTCACCAGGGGATCCATCATAGACCGGTGACAGCTCACCAGGAGATCCATCATAGACCGGTGACAGCTCACCATGGGTTCCATCATAGACCGGTGACACCTCACCAGGGGATCCATCATAGACCGGTGACACCTCACCATGGGATCCATTTTTTAGACGGTGACACCTCACCAGGGGATCCATCATAGATGGGGACACCTCACCAGGGGATCCATCATAGGGCCGGTGGAACCTCACCCGGGGATCCATCATAGACGGTGACACCTCAAACCCGGGATCCATCATAGACCGGTGACACCTCACCAGGGGATCCATCATAGGGCCGGTGACACCTCAAAAGGGGATCCATCATAGACCGGTGACAATTCACCAGGGGATTCATCATAAACCGGGTGACACCTCACCCGGTGATTCATCATAAACCGGTGACACCTCACCAGGGGATCCATCATAGACCGGTGACACCTCACCAGGGGATTCATCATAAACCGGTGACACCTCACCAGGGGATCCATCATAGACGGTGACACCTCACCAGGGGAAACCATCATAGACCTGTGACACTTCACCAGGGGATTCATCATAGACCGGTGACAGCTCACCATGGGTTCCATCATAGACCGGTGACACCTCACCAGGGGATCCATCATAGACCGGTGACACCTCACCAGGGGATCCATCATAGACCGGTGACACCTCACCAGGGGATCCATCATAGACCGGTGACACCTCACCAGGAGATCCATCATAGACCGGTGACACCTCACCAGGTGATCCATCATAGACCGGTGACACTTCACCAGGTGATCCATCATAGACCGGTGATACCTCACCACGAGATCCATCATAGACCGGTGACACTTCACCAGGGGATCCATCATAGACCAGTGACACCTCACCAGGAGATCAATCATAGAACGGTGATACCTCACCAGGGGATCCATCATAGAGCGGTGACACGTCACCAGGGGATTCATCATAAAACCGGTGACCACCCCACCAGGAGATCCATCTAAACGGTGGGCACCTCACCAGGTGATCCATCATACACCGGTGACACCTCACCAGGGGATCCATCATAGACCGGTGACACCTCACCAGGGGATTCATCATAAACCGGTGACACCTCACCAGGGGATCCATCATAGACCGGTGACACCTCACCAGGGGATCAATCATAAGACCGGTTTTACACCTCACCAGGAGATCCCTCAAAGACCGGTGACACCCCCACCAGGAGAAACAATCATAGACCGGTGACACCTCACCAGGAGATCAAACATAGACCGGTTTACACCTCACCAGGAGATCAATCATAGACCGGTGACACCTCACCAGGAGATCAATCATAGACCGGTGACACCTCACCAGGAGATCCATCATAGACCGGTGACACCTCACCAGGAGATCAATCATAGACCGGTGACACCTCACCAGGAGATCAATCATCGACCGGTGACACCTCACCAGGAGATTCCATCATAGACCGGTGGGCACTTTTTACCAGGGGAATCCATCATAGACCGGTGACACCTCACCAGGAGATCAATCATAGACCGGTGATACCTCACCAGGGGATCCATCATAGACCGGTGACATTTCACCAGGGGATTCATCATAAACCGGTGACACCTCACCAGGAGATCCATCATAGACCGGTGACACCTCACCAGGGGATCAATCATAGACCGGTGACACTTCACCAGGGGATTCATCATAAAACCCGGGGACACCTCCAAACCCGGGGATCCATCATAGGGCCGGTGACAGCTCACCAGGGGATCCATCATAGACCGGTGACAGCTCACCATGGGTTCCATCATAGACCGGTGACACCTCACCATGGGATCCATCATAGACCGGTGACACCTCACCATGGGATCCATCATAGACCGGTGACACCTCACCATGGGATCCATCATAGACCGGTGACACCTCACCAGGAGATCCATCATAGACCGGTGACACCTCACCAGGAGATCCATCATAGACCGGTGACACCTCACCAGGGGATCCATCATAGACCGGTGACACCTCACCAGGGGATCCATCATAGACCGGTGACACCTCACCAGGAGATCCATCATAGACCGGTGACAGCTCACCATGGGTTCCATCATAGACCGGTGACACCTCACCAGGAGATCAATCATAGACCGGTGACACCTCACCAGGGATCCATCATAGACCGGTGACACCTCACCGGGGGATTCATCATAAACCGGTGACACCTCACCAGGGGATCCATCATAGACCGGTGACACCTCTCCAGGGGATGCATCATAGACCGGTGACGCCTCACCAGGGGATCCAGCATAGTCCGGTGACACCCCCACCAGGAGATCAATCATTAGGGCCGGTGACAAACCCCACCAGGGGATCCATCATAGACGGTGACACCTCACCAGGGGATCCATCATAGACGGTGAACACCTAACCAGGAGATCCATCATAGACCGGTGGGCACTCTCACAGGAGATCAATCATTTGACCCGGGGACACTTCACCAGGGAGATCAATCATAGACCGGTGATACCCCACCACCGAGATCCAATCATAGACCCCGGGGACACTTCACAGGGGATCCATCATAGACCCGTGACACCTCACCAGGAGATCAATCATAGATCGGTGATACCTCACCAGGGGATCCATCATAGAGCGGTGACACTTCACCAGGGGATTCACCATAAACCGGTGACACCTCACCAGGAGATCCATCATAAACCGGTGACACCTCACCAGGGTATCCATCATTGACCTGAGACACCTCACCAGGGGATCCATCATAGACCGGTGACACCTCACCAGGGGATCCATCATAGACCGGTGACACCTCACCAGGGGATCCATCATAGACCGGTGACACCTCACCAGGGGATTCATCATAGACCGGTGACAGCTCACCATGGGTTCCATCATAGACCGGTGACACCTCACCAGGAGATCCATCATAGACCGGTGACACCTCACCAGGAGATCCATCATAGACCGGTGACACCTCACCAGGAGATCCATCATAGACCGGTGACACTTCACCAGGAGTTCATTAATAGACCTGTGACAACTCACCTGGTGATCCATCATAGACCGGTGACACCTCACCAGGAGATCAATCATAGACCGGTGACACCTCACCAGGAGATCAATCATAGACCGGTGACACCTCACCAGGAGATCCATCATAGACCGGTGACACCTCACCAGGAGATCCATCATAGACCGGTGACACCTCACCAGGAGATCCATCATAGACCGGTGACACCTCACCAGGAGATCCATCATAGACCGGTGACAGCTCACCAGGGGATCCATCATAGACCGGTGACACTTCACCAGGGGATTCATCATAGACCGGTGACAGCTCACCAGGAGATCCATCATAAACCGGTGACACCTCACCAGGGGATCCATCATAGACCCGGGGACACCTCACCAGGGGATTCATCATAAAACCCGGTGGGCACCTCACCATGGGATCCATCATAGACCGGTGACACATCATCATGGGATCCATCATAGACCGGTGACACCTCACCAGGAGATCCATCATAGACCGGTGACACCTCACCATGGGTTCCATCATAGACCGGTGACACCTCACCATGGGATCCATCATAGACCGGTGACACCTCACCATGGGATCCATCATAGACCACCTCACCAGGAGATCCATCATAGACCGGTGTCACCTCACTAGGGGATCCATCATAGACCGGTGACACCTCACCAGGGGATCCATCATAGAAAGGTGACACCCCCACCAGGAGATCCATCATAGGGCCCGGGGGACAACTCCCAAAGGGGATCCATCATAGACCGGTGACACCTCACCAGGAGATCCATCATAGACCGGTGACAGCTCACCATGGGTTCCATCATAGACCGGTGACACCTCACCAGGAGATCCATCATAGACCGGTGACACCTCACCAGGAGATCCATCATAGACCGGTGACAGATCACCAGGGGATCCATCATAGACCATTGATGGTCATTGAGGATGGGTAGGATTTGGGTACAGGATTCCTGCTTTATTATTAGCCAGACAATCCCTACATGGTTAAAGCTGATATTTGTAGTGTGACAACCTCTGTAAAGCTGCATTCAGCAGAAGGTCCCTGGTGACCCATACTAGGTTGTTGTGATCAGGAAGCCCACCCTAAGCACTTTCATGGGGAATCAGGTGAAGAGTTAAGAAGTCCTGACTGTGAATGATCGGTAAATTACCTGGTGGAGTGGAGAGTTGTTCTTCTGGTAAAAAGGGGGGAATGTGTAGAAAACTTGTAAACTTGGAAAAATTTATGGTTTATGGCTTTGCCAGCTTTCCCGAGTATCGGGCTTTTTTAGAATTGTTTCTCACTTTTTAATGACTCACGCCCCGTGGGGAGGGAAATTTTATTGCTCTGTCCGAAAACATCTAAAAAATCAGTGATGTTCCACCCCAGGATTAAAAGTTTTATGCATTTCAATGCCCAAATAATATTATATCTCAAGGTATGATGTGTCAAAAAAGATCTGACCCCCTTGGGCTCTGTGGTTATGTTGATGGATTTTAAAAAGTCATGAAAAACCACAGAATTGTTTCCTGGGTTTTGAGTTTAAATACTTTTCATTTGAAATACACTGGGAGGTAGGTGATCCTGTTGTGTCCCCAAGCAAATAGAGCTGTTCTCTTATGATAAAAATTTTTTTGGGTGATCCTGTTCTGGAGTCACGTGAAAAAACGCGAGCACGCTCACTTTCCCGCCCGTTATTAAACAGGGTTTCCCTGCACATAACAAAATCAGCCGGGGTTACCGCTCAAAAACCTAAACCCCCCTGCTTCTTAAAAAAGAGCCGTGCCCTTTACCCCGGGGTCCCCAAATCCAGCCTAAAGGCCCCCAAAAGGTCATGTTTTCGGGCTTTCCCTTAATGCACAGGTGATTTCATTATTGTCAGTGCTTCTTGGGAGATCCTGAAAACAGACCTGTTGGGGGGGGTTTTGAACTGGAGTTGGGAGCCCTGTTTTAAACCCCCAAAGTAGTACGGGGCGAGCGCATCTTCCCCCTGCAGTAATAGCAGCAAACAAAATTGGGCGGGGGATCCTCATTGCTCTATAGAACCCCAAAGAAAAAAAACAAGCGAAACGCATTATGGGGGGGAGACCAGTGACGGGCTCACCCCCAGGTTTATTATACATTCTCCCTTCTACCCTTATTACCCCAGTGCAGCAGCCCTATGGTAAGCCCACACCCCTGTCTATAGTAATGGCGCCATGGAGTAAGTTGGAAAAACAATCATGTGACCTCCCACATTCATGTGCCTCCCGGCAGCGAAAACAGGGTCACAGACATCTATGGGGTATGAAGAGAATAATGGAGGAATATTATTTTAATCTGGTTATTCTAGCAGTTCCCCATGTTAGTTTTTGTGAACTGTTGGGCTCTCCAGGGGATGTCATGTTTTTAAAAAGTTCCTGAAAAAAAAGATGAGCGGGAGAAGAATGTGCAGCGACTTCTACAGACACGACAGACATGATAAAACGCTGTGGAGGGGTAATACGGGGATTTTTGTCCCCCATCACTTTTGTTACCTGGTCCAGGGTAATGACCTGTGGGTGGTCAATGATAAGACGCTGCTGGAGGTAGTAATACTGGAGAGTTCTGCTCCCCCAACACTCTGTTTCCCCGGATCCCGGGTCACTGACCTCTGTGGTGGTCAATGATGAGGGCATTGCTAGAGGTGGTAATAATGGAGAAGTTCTGCTCATCCCATACACTACTGTTACCTGGATACCAGGGTAAAATGACATGCCTGTGGTGATTCACATGATGAGACTCTGCTGGAGGTAGTTAATACCTGGAGAAGTTCTGCTCCTACATACACGCTGTTAACTGGTTACCGGGGTCAACTTGTCCTGTGTGGTGATCACCATGATGAGGACTCTCCTGGAGGGTAGTATACTGGAGAAGTTCTGCTCCGTCCATACACTTCTGATTTACCTGGATACCAGGGTCACTTGACCTGTGTGGTGGTAACTGATAAAGCGCTTGTGGAGGTGGTAATACTGGAGAAGTTCTGCTCCTTCATACACTTCTGTTACCTGGATACACAGGGTTCACATGACCTGTGTGGTGGTCACATGAGTGTTTTGTCCATACAGTTACTACATGGAAGCCATTACTATAGGACAGGGATGACGGGCTGTACCATTGGGGTGCTGCACTGGTGTAATAGAGGTAGAGGGGGACAGAATGTATAATACATATGTATATTAGAGAATTGCATTGTTTTCACTATTATAGCATAAATAATAACCATATAAGGTGGAACAATCCCCTATTACAACAAGAAGCTATGCAGTGACTTCAGCTATTGGTGATCACATGAACCCCAGGGACAGGAAAAGCACTGATAGGGTCTTGCTGAGCTGGATACATGAGGTCATTGAGCCCATGTGTACACAGGAAAGGGGAGCAGTTATAACCGTCCTCTCCTGGAGACTCCACTCGTCACTGACACCGGTATACACCCACCACTACAGCCCTCCTGCAGAGCGTGCACGCCCAGAGGACTATAGTCATGGGGGCAGCAAGAGGGAAGCCATGAGCAGGTCCGTTGATGATGGGGTTTCTATTAACACAACGAGGCGGATAGTGGAAGCTGAGTGGAATATAATGTTGTAAGTGACTTTGAAGCTCCAGATACCATGCGTCATGTACCATACTGTGTCTTATGGGGCAGAAGGGATCTTGGGCCAAGTAACAACAACTGCTTCCCCATAACTACACACCTACCTCCACCTATAGGACCAGAGACATGTGACTGCTGTGTGCTGCCAGGACCTGTGATGTCACATGGTGGGGAGAAGTCATGTGGAATGCATGTGTTGCTGCCAGGTTACTGTGATGATGTCACTGGAGGAGGAGTCAAGTGACTGCTGTGATGTGCTTGCAGGTCCTGTGATGGAATGTCACATGAGGGAAGGAGGTCATGTGACTGATGTGTGCTTCAAGGACCTGGGTATGATATAGCATGGAGGGGGGGGGTCATCGTGCTGATGTGTGCTTCCAGGACATGTGATGATGTAAAATTGGAGGGGAGGAGTCATGTAACTGTGTGTGCTGCAGGACCTGGGACCCCGGAGGGTAGGGAGGAAGGGGTCATGTGACTGCTGTGTGCTGCCAGGACCTGTGATGATGTCACATGGAGGGAGGAGTCATGTCTGGTTCAGGATGTATGCAGCAGAGGTGAACCACCTGCGTCTAACCTCCTGATATGTCGGTAAGCTGAGAAGTCGTGTGTGTAATAACGTGGTGTAATGAGCACGTGTGTGTGTTATGTGCCTGTAGCTGAGCCGTGTGTGTGTAATGTGCGTTTAGCTGATCCGTGTGTGTGTAATGTGCCTGTAGTTGAGCCGTGTGTGTGTAATGTGCCTGCAGCTGAGCTATGTGTGTGTAAACGTGGTTGTAGCGGAGCCGCTGTGTGTGTAACGTGCCATGTAGACTGAGCCGTGGTGTGTGTGTAATTGTGTGTGTAGCGAGGCCGGGGGCGTGTGTGTGTAAAGTGAGTTGTAGCTGAGCCATGTGTATGTGTATTGTGTGTGTAGCTGGTGCGCGTGTGTGTTAACGTGCTATGTTGATAGAGCCGCGTGGGTGTTATGTGTCTGTTAGCTGAGCGCACCGCGTGTGTTGTTACGTGCGTGTAGATGAGGATGTGTGTGTGTAAAGTGCGTGTAGCTGAGCAGAAGTTTCGTGTGTGTAACGTGCAATGTAGCTGAGCGTGTGGTGTGTAACGTGCTGTAGCTGAGCCGTGTGATAACGTACCTGTTGATGAAGCGTGTGTGTTGTAAACGTGCTGTAGCTGAGCCGTGTGTGTGTAACTTGCGTGTATCTGTGCGGGGTGTGTGTAATGTGCTGTGCTGAGCCGTTTGTGTGTGTAACGTGCCTGTAGCTGAGTAGCGTGTGTGTAACGTGCCTGTAGGCTGAGCCGTGTGTGTGTGTGTGTAAAGTGCCTGTGCTGAGCGTGTGTGTGTAACGTGCATGTAGCTGAGCCGTGTGTGTGTTAAAGTGCTGTAGCTGTGCCGTGTGTGTGTAACGTGCCTGTTTGCTGAGCCGTTGTGTGTTGTTACGTGCCTGTAGCTGAGTCGTGTGTGTGTAACGTGCCTGTCAGCGGGGTAAAAAAAAGGCCGTGTTGTGTGTAACGTGCTTAGCTGAGACGTCTTGCGGCTAGGAGTGTGTGTAACAGTGCCTGTAGCTGTAGCCGTGTGTGTGTAACGTGCCTGTCGCTGAGCCGTGTGTGTGTAGTGTGCCTGTTGCTGAGTCGTGTGTGTGTAACGTGCCTGTAGCTGAGACTTGTGTGGTCTGTAAACGTCTGCCGGTAGCTGAGCCGTGTGTGTAAATGTGCCTGTAGCTGAGCCGTGTGTGTGTAATGTGCCTGTAGCTGAGCCGTGTGTGTGTGTAACGTGGGTGTAGCTGAGCCGTGTGTGTAACGTGGGTTGTTAGCTGAGCCGTCTTGAGGGGCTGTGTGTAACGTGGGTGTAGCTGAGCCGTTGTGTGTAACGGGGGTTGTATGATGAGCCGAGTGGTGTAACGTGGGTGTAGCTGAGCAGTGTGTGTAACGTGAATGTAGTCGTGACATGTGTGTGTAACGTGCTGTAGCTGAAGGACGTGTGTTGTGTGTTAAGTGGGTGTACGTCTGGAGACAGTGTGTGTTAAAGTGCCTGTAGCTGTGACCGTCCTTGTGGTGTAACGTGCCTGTAGCTGGAAGGGTGTTGTGTAACGTGACTGTAGCTGAGCCCTGTGTGTGTAACGTGCCTGTAGTGGCCCTGTGTGTGTAAAGTGCCTGTAGCTGAGCCGCTGATGTGTGTGTATTTAGTGAAATGTGCTGAGCGTGGGTTGTTTGTGTAATGTGCTGTAGCTGCAGCACGAGTGTGCTGTTATTGTGCCTGCAGCTGAGCAGTTGTGTGTAATGTGTGTGTAGATGAGCAGGTTTCTGTGTGTATGTAAGTGAATGTAGCTGAGCCGTGTGTGTGTAAAGTGGCCTGTACGCTGAGAGTGTGTGTGTATAGTGCCTGTCGATGAGCCGTGTGTGTGTAATGTGCTTGTAGCTGGCGCCGTCGTGTGTGTTAAGTGCCTGAAGATGAGACGTCGGGGCTGGGTGTTGTAAAGTCGGCGTGTAGCGAGCCGGTGTGTGTACGTGCCTGTAGCTGAGCCGCGTGTGTGTAATGTGTGTGTAGCTGAGCCGTGTGTGTGTAACGTGCGTGTAGCTGGAAGAGTTGTGTGTGTAATGCATGTGCCGTAAGCTGAGGCATGTGTGTGTAATGGTGTGTGTAGCGGTGCCGCGGGTCGTTGTGTGTTAGAGTGCCTGGTAGCTGAGCCGCGTGAGTGTATTGTGTATGTTTAGCTGTGCCGCGGTGTGTGTCAACGTGCGTTGTAGCTGAGCAGTGGGATGTGTATGTAAGTGCGTGTAGATGAGCCGTGTTGTGTGTGTAAAGTGCCGTGAGCTGAGCGGCGTGTGTGTTTAGTGCGTGTAGCTGAGCCGTGTGTGTGTGTAACGTGCTGTTAGCTGAGCCGTGTGTGTGGATATGTGTGGGTAGCTGAAGCCGGAGTGTGTTCTGTAACGTGCCTGTAGCTGAGCCGTGTGTGTGTAACGTGACGTGTAGCTGAGCCGTGTGTGTGTGTGTGTACGATGCCTGTAGCTGAGCCGTGTGTGTGTATCGTGCCTGTAGCTGGGCCGTGTGTGTGTTCTGTTGCGGTTGATGAGCCGTGTGTGTGTAACGTTGCCTGTAGCTGAGCCGTGTGTGTGTAAGTGCCTGTAAGCTGAGCGTGTGTGTGTACCGTGCCTGTCGCTGAGCAGTGTGTGGTAACGTGCCTGTAGCTGAGCCGTGTGTGTGTAACCTGGCTGTAGCTGGTCGTTGTGTGGGAATGTGCATGTAGCTGAGTCGGAGGATGCGTGCGTGTGTGTGTAATGTGCCTGTAGCTTGAGTCGTGTGTGTGTAAGTGCCTGTAGCCTGAGAGTGTGTGTGTAGCAGTGCCTTGTAGAATGAGCCGTTTGAGTGTGTGTGTAACGTGCTGTTAGCTGAGACGGTGTGTGTAACGTGCCTGTAGCTGAATGCGAAGCTGTGTGTTATAACGCTTGCATGTAGATGAGCCGTGCTGTGTGTAACGTGCCTGAATAGATGAGACCTGTGTGTACATCGTGACTGTAGGCTGAGCGTGTGTGTAATGTGCCGTAGCTGAGCCGGTTGTGTGTGTAATGTGCCTGTAGCTGAGCGTATTGTGTGTTGTCGTAAACGTGGGTTGTAGGCTGAGCGTGTGTGTAAAGGGGGTGTAGCTGAGCCGTGTGTGTTAAGTGCATGTAGCTGAGCGTTGATGCCGTGGGTAGTGTGTTTACGTGCCTGTAGCTGAGACGTGTGTAACGTGCCTGTTGCTGGCAGTGTGTGTGTACGTGCACGTTGATGAGCCCTGTGTGGTGTTACAGTGCCTGTTGCTGAGCCGCGTCTGAATCCTTGTGTGTGTTGTTGTAACGGTGCTGTTGCTGAGCCGTGTGTGTGTGTATACGTTGCCTGTTGCTGAGCGTTTGTGCTGTAACGTGCCTGTAGCTGAGCCGTGTGTGTGTAACGTTGCAATGTAGCTGAGCCGTGTGTGTGTAACGTGCATGTAGTGAGCCCTGTGTGGATAACGTGCCTGTTAGCTAGCCGTGTGTGTAAAGTGCTGTAGCTGTGCAGTGTGTGTAACGTGCTGTAGATGAGCGTGTGTGTTAACGTGCTGTAGCTGAGCCGTGTGGTAACGTTGCCTGTAGCTGAGCCGTGTGGCATGTGTGTAACTTGCCTGTAGATGTGCCGTGTGTGTCGTTACATGATGTAGCTGTGCGTGTGTGTTTGTAACATGGCCTGTAAGCTGAGACGGTGTGTGTGAAACGTGTTTTTGTAGCTGAGCGTGTGTGTGTAACTTTGCGTGTAGCTGAGCCGTCGTGTGTGTAGCGTGAGTGTAGCTGAGCCGTGTGTGGTGTAAGTGTGCTGTAGCTGGACGCCGCGTGTGTGTAACGTTTGCTGTAGCGAGCGTGACCGTGTGTGTAACGTGCCTGTAGCTGAGCAGCGTGGGTTGTAACGTCTTGCCTGTAGATGAGGAGCTGTGTTGTGTAACGTGCATGTAGCTGAAGCGTGTGTGTACACGTGCCTGTAGATGAGAAGCGTATGGTTCTGGCATGTGTGTAACGTGCCTGTAGATGTGCCGAGTGTGTGTAACGTGCTGTTGCTGAGACGTGTGTGTGTATTGTGAGTGTTGCTGTGCAGTGTGTGTGTTATGTGCGTGTAGATGAGAAGGTGATGTGTATAGTGCACTGTAGCTGAGCGCTGTGTGGTTGTATGTGCCTGTTGTGTGACGTCATATGTGTGTGTAACGTGTCTGTAGCTGAGCAGTGTGTGTGTAAAGTGAGTTGTAGACTGAGCCGTGTGTGTAACGTGCCTGTAGCTGAGCCGGTGCTGCACATACTGGGTGTGTGTAAACGCGCAGCGGCTCGCCACGGGCAGTCACACGCCCCGGGGGCCCTAAAGCCCGGGCACGCCCACACGCCCCCCGCGGGCTCCCCCGGGGGCCATTTCCAACACCCCGGCGCGGGCTCAGCCAGGGCACGTAAACACGCGGGGCGGGGGGCTCACCCAGGGGCAGGGTAAACACGCGCGGGGCTAAACCCAAAGGGGCACGTCACAGGGCGCGAGGGACAGCCACGGGCACGTAACAGGCGCGCGCGGCTCTCCCAGGGGCACTTTTAAACGCGAGCGGGTAAAGCCCCGGGCCGTCCACGCGGCGCGGCTAACCCCCGGGGCACGTCAAAACGGCGGCCCCGGCTAAGAAACGGGGCCCCGTCACACCCCGTTAGGGCGCGGTTTCACCCAAGGGCCGTCACAAGGCGCGGGGGGTTCAGCCACGGGAAGTAAACACGCGGCGCGCGGCTCAGACCTGGGAAGTAACCCCGCACCCGGGGGGTCCCCCAAGGGCACGTAAACACGCGCCGGGTTTCACCCAGGGGCACGTCAAAAGCCCCCGGGTCACCCCACGGGCAGTCACACAGCCCCCGAGGTAAACCACGGGGCACGTCAAAACGCGCCGCGGCTCAGCCCGGGCACGTCAAACCCCCCCCCGGGGGGGCCCCCCCCCCCACCGGGCACGTCACAGCCCCGCGGTAACCCCGGGGAAACGTTATTTCGCGCCCCCCGGATGAGCGCGCGGTGACCCCCCGCGGCAAACCCGGGGCGGGTGTAAAGCGGCCCGCGGCTGAGCCGGGGCCCCCGTTGTGACCCCGGCCCGCGGCTGAAACCGGGGTGTGACGCCCCGCGGCGGGAAGGCGGGGTGTGACGCCCCCGTGGCTGACCCGCCCCGTATTTCCCCTTTTAAAAAAGCTGTGTTTTTAAAAATCTCACACAGGCCGGGTCCCACGGCCCCGTGCAAATACAGGTTTTTTGGTTTTTATCCGCCGGTATTTTTGTACCCCTTCCGCGGGGAAACGTAATCGTGGAAAAAAAAGCCCCCCCCCTTAAAATTTAAAACATATTCATTTCTGTGAATACTGGTCGGAAGAATAAAACATTTTTTCTTTTTTTTCGGTCTAAAAAACCCATCTGGGGGAAAAAACCCGTGCAATGGGGAAATGCACGGGGTTTTTTCCATAGTGCGGCATGTAAAAAGTTTTTACCCCGTTTGCAGCTGGTTTTGAAACCAAAAAGGGAGTTGGAAAAAACCCCGTGAGGTGGGGACAAGCCCGTATGATGTATCCACAACAGGTTTTCCTCTATTTTCCTTTTTTTTTTTCAAAAGGGTGTTTGTGGTGTTTTTGGGGCGTATAAAACGAGGAAAATTATACATTATTATTTTTTTCCTATAGAAATGCCAGAGGGAATGCACCTATAAAATAATCCCCATCAAGAATATGACATTAAAAAAACATAAAACTCAGATCTATAAAATACATATAAAAGGGGATTTTCAAATAAAGGGGCATGGGGTGCCCCCGGTTTTAATGATGGGAGGGGGGGGTCGTCTGGTCTGATGTAACATAAGTGTGACTGTAGAACAAATTGCTGAATAATCTCCTGTTATGTAAGGTCCCTGTAGCTGCAGAGCTGTCAGAGGGCCCATGCTGAGCCCTGTCCACCCCTAGAAGTGTCCACATGGAGGTCTGTTGATGACTCCTGTTTCCCATCATGTGGACGGTACATGGCGGCGTCACTTACCTGGGAGGTGACGGCGTTCAAAGAGAGTGTTGCAAAGCAGTAATCAAAGCAAAAGGCGGCCTTTACTTGACTGAATCTAGAATATAAGGCATATTTTCAGCTGTTTCACACTTTATTGTTAAGTATATAATTCCACATTGTTAATTATAGTTTTGATATGCCGTCAGTGTGTTCTACAATTTTTATAGTCGTGAAAATACAGAAAACTGTTGAATGTGAAGGGTGGGTGTGTGTCCAAACTTTTGGTCTGTATTGTGTAAGCTGTAGAAAAAGATTTGGTTAGAATTCACCTTTAGTTAAAAACTTGTTGAATTCTGGTTCAATTCTGTTTTTGAATTTTCTGTCCAATTTGTGGATGACACAATTACCACAGTCAAAAAATTACTGACACAGCAACACATCTCAGTTAATATTATTGGTCTTTTAAAAAAAAGACAATTCCATTCAGATTTTTAATAGTCGTTGCTGTATAAAAAGTGTTCCTCTGTCTTCAGCCTTCCTGAGCCTGGTGACTTTTTCTGGTGAGCCGAGTCATTTAAGCCATTATACAGAAGGAGGCTCTGTTCCATAGCCTAATAATAATTTACAAGGAGGCTATATTTGATACTCGTCAGACAAACACTTTTTTTGCAATGTTTAAGCTTAAATTTCCACCACTGACCACTCGCTGCTGTCTACCCATAAAGAACTCAAGATGTCTGGGCCCAAGTAAGTAATCACCAGCTCTCTGCACATTAATCATAATAATTATTATAATTACACATCGATAAAAACCTTTAATCGGCCGATACCCCTCTCCCCTGACCATTCCGCTCCCCCTCTTGTCCTAAACACTACAGCACTATCTCCCCTCAGCCATTGGAGCTCTGACCAAACTCACGTAATGGAGCCCTAGAATATTTCATAGGGCAGCTCTATGCAGTGTTTTATAGAGGAGCTGCTCTGCGGATTTGCTGTTACACTGTGTGTTACTGAAATCTGGTTCATTTATTTTTTACAAGATCTTTGGGATAAAACCAAAATTCAGAACTGAACAGAGAAGTATATCCAAATCCCAAATAACCATGATTGAAGCCACTGCTGCTGGACTTCCCAGACATAGACAATCTTCATAAGAAAGGTGGGTTGATTTAGCCATAACACTACGGGACAATGTGTTTTGAGTATTGATGACTTAATCACGGCACCAGTGTATGAATACACACACAACACATGTTATGTCCTTAAATTGATATTGTTAAGATTCTCGATAATGTGAGAGTCTATAATTCAGCCACCAGTGGCTTCGCTTGTGGTTATTTAAGAAATGATTGTTCATTCAGTCCTGAGTTTTGATGTGATATTTTCTCCTGTAGTGCAGCTGTGGTGGCAGTCGGATCTATATAAAGTACCTGATAGTTTTGTGCCTGTTACAGCACAAGCCGGCGACTCGGGACTCCATTCAGGTAGTATTTAGCATATTTGGTAGTGGTAGAAGATTATTCCACCAAGAGAGCGGCTCTGACTCTTCCTCTCCCCTCTTCTCGGATCTGTATGGAGAACGTTGGGATAAGAGAGTTATTCTTGGCACAAAAATGACCAAATATATTAAATTATATAAGTATAATCCTCCTTTGGGTATTTACTGGATAAAGTGGTGAAAGGATCAAACCTGATACTTCACCAAGTGTAGGTGCTGCATCAACACAAGGAAATGTAAAAACTGAGAAGAACAGCCCAGTGGCGAACCATCACAATCTACTGGTCCTTGTCAGACAGGATTCTGTTGAATTGTAATCTGTTTAGCACAATTGACTTGCAATGCCAATTTGTATGGAGATTCTTATATAGCAGTAGTATAAAATTTCATTATAACGTAATTTTAAAGATTATGTTTATCAAAAATAATAAAATCTATTTTTATTCTTGACAGGTTAATTGTACCAGGAGCTCAGATGGACCTATGACATTGTCAGCTTTTAAAGTAGATGATGGTGATATCACACAAGATGAAGGCCATGCCATTTATCCACATATAACCTCAGCCCTTCCCTCCAATGATGATGTCATTGCTTATTTTAAGCAAGATCTGTATTCTGATTCACCACAGACTATTGAGCAAAATAAAAGTCACAGAAGGGGTATAGAACATCAACAATGTCACACAGGAGAGAAGTCATTTTCATGTTCAGAATGTGGCAAATGTTTTACTCTTAAATCAAGTCTTGATAAACATCAACGATCTCACATGGAAGAGAAGCCATTTTCATGTTCAGAATGAGGGAAGTGCTTTACTTACAAATATTATTTTGATGTACATGAAAGAACTCGCACAGTAGAGAAGTCATTTTCATGGTCGAATGTGGCCAAATGTTTTACTCAGAAATCAACTATTGTTCAACATGAAGCAACTTGTAGAGGGTAATGCTTAAATTGTGTACGTAGTGTGCATCAATAAGCTAAAGGTTGTTTATACGAAAATACCACGCTTTCCTCCTTATAGAACCATCAGATAATCCATACATCATTTGAGGACGCGAAGATGTGAAGTATTGAGGCAGTCAAGATATAACAGGCGATTCCACATACACATCCTGTTCAAAAGCAACTGAGTTCTCGACATAACAATTTGTCCATTAAGAAGCATTGGTGATACAACCAGAAACTTTATCTGCGGCAAACTTACTTTGAACCAATAAAGAACTTTATGCCTACCCGCTCCCTATGGACTGTCCCACTGCGCATGCGCCCACGCCCCCTTTTGTCTACTTACATAAATATGTGTGCCGCGCTGAATAAAGTAGGCAGTGCATGGTTAAGATTGAACCAGAACAACGTGTCTGACTCTTTCTTTCACTGGCCGGCCCGTGCACTCAGCCATTGATTTGGAGTACCGGAGTAGGAACAGGAGACCCCTTGTCGCTTTACGACCCCGACAAACTCACACAGGAGAGAACCCATTCTCTTGTTCAGAATGTGGCAAATGTTTTAGTCATAAATCAAGTCTTGAGAATCATGAAAGAACTCACACAGGAGAGAAGCCGTTTTCATGTTCAGAATGTGGCAAATGTTTTATTGTGAAATCACATCTTGTTGAACATGAAAGAACTCACACGAGAGAAACCATTTTTATGTTTAGAATGTGGAAAATATTTTGCTTTGAAATCAAATCTTGTTAAACATGAAAAAACTCACACAAGAAAGAAGCCATTCTCTTGTTCTGAATGTGGCAAATGTTTTAGTCATAAATCAAGTCTTGAGAATCATGAAAGAACTCACACAGGAGAGAAGGGTTTCATGTTCAGAATGTGGTAAATGTTTTATTGTGAAATCACATCTTGTTGAACATGAAAGAACTCACACAAGAGAGAAACCATTTTTATGTTTAGAATGTGGAAAATATTTTGCTTTGAAATCAAATCTTGTTAAACATGAAAAAACTCACACAAGAAAGAAGCCATTCTCTTGTTCTGAATGTGACAAATGTTTTACTGACAAATCAAATCTTGTTAAACATGAAAGAACTCACACAGGAGAGAAGCCATTCTCACGTTCATAATGTGACAACCATTTTGCTCACAAATCAGCTTTTTTTAACATCAAAGAACTCATACAGGAGAAAATCCATTTTAGTAAAAAATAAATAAATTGTATGTCATGTTTAGAACAATCCTATTAGCCACTTACCACGCAGCCAGAGCCAGTTTTCACCTTCCGACAGCCCATTTTTGAAATCTTAAACATGTGTCATTTTATGTGGGAATAACTTCTTTAAACTTCTTTAAATGTGATGTAGTGTTGTTTTCTCGTGACATTGTGCTATCAGTAAAAATTTTGTTCTTACAGTTCCTGTTATTTGTGGAAAATATCAAATTCTGCCATGAAAATTTGTAAAAATTTGCCATTTTAAGACAGATATTTACACCACAAAAAAATAGTGGTGCGACAGGCAACTAAACTCTTTTCCAGCAATTAATTGACACGGGAGTGATGTCTGAACTTCAACTTTTATTGCAAGGGATAGTGTAAAACTAAAGGGCAGAAAAATAATACACTGAATGTAATGTAGCAGCATGCATCAACACAATACTGTACAAAACATGAACATGCGCCTAAGATAAAATTACAATACAGTAGAGAAATGAGGAGTGCGCAGACATATGAATGTGAAAGGTTCTGTCCTATCTGCAGCAAGTATGGTTCTAACTACTGACCACAAATTATAAAATAATAGCTGGGGACATGTAAACACAATAATATGCATCACCATTTAAACTACAACTATAGACGATAATTTAAAAAAAAACAGTGATGCTACAGTAAGCGAAGATGAGAGGATGTCATAGGATTCAGCCCTAGAGCAAGAAATCAGAAAAAAAAGCAAAGGAGATGACTATGATGATGTCAACACGGTCAGGTGATCTATGGCATCTTTCATGGGACCAACTTAAAGGGTTTTGCCACAATCTAATGTTGACGTGGGCTCCTCGAAAATTGGTATTTAATCACTTATCTAAATATATGTCATTAAAAGAATTGAAGCCTGTGAGAGCTACAGCCTGACTAAGATGCTATTAGTTTCCTGACAGTTTACATTAGATAAGACCAGGAGCTTCTTATCTGATGGCAGGGAACATGAATGAGCTTTGAAAGGACTGGGGAGGATTGCATTCTGTCTCTTTTGTCTAGAAAATTCCCTGGTTGTCTGTAATTATCTATGAGTAACATGGCAGACGCTCCCTGCTAGCTCCCACTCCCTCTCCTCCTGCAGCCGTTCGTGATTTGAAAGAATGAAAAAAGGAGGTGAGGAAATAAAATGATATAGCTTGTGCACAATACAGTTCTCATCTGTGGATTAGTCAAACAGTGTTTGCTCAACTATCAGGATCGTATCAGGAGCTTGCATGGGAGCTAAAGCGATGACATCACAGAAGAGGTGCTTGTTTTTTTAAACACAGAAACACAACGCCCCTTTTTTCAAGCCTCAAGAGGGAAGTATCAGCCTGTTACTTAAGGAACTCAATCCTTGGCAAAACCCCTTTAAGATTGTATTCTAACTAGCAGTTTACACAAACAGACATTAGATGGAGCTATCGCAAATAAAAAAAAAAAAAGGACACAGCAAATGAACAGAAAAAAATTCCGCCAAAGGCATTACAACCAGTGTCTACCATATGTCTACTATACGTTGGCATAATTTTTTAAATGTCTTTATTTTTTTACAACAGGGGGCTTAATAAAATCTGCAACATAGAATTTTCTTGGGACCAGTCCAGTTTGGAGGTGGCATTAAGAGGCCTGTATTTTAGTAACCCCCATAAATGACTCCATCAAAGAAACTTCCCCCTTGAAGATTTCAGCACCTAGGAAGTTTATTAATTTTAGGTTTCATAGAAATTAAAACACAGTGGAGATGTAAAATGTCAATTTCAAAATGTCAAACTTTAAAATTTTTATTCATTATTCACTAGCACACAATTGATGTTCCAACATAATCAATATTGATTTCCCTTTTTGGGGTGCAAAAAAAAAAATGCAGTCAGCCACTCCTCGCTTACATAAAGTCAAAAACAGCATTTGGTTTTGCACCTCAAAAAAACTTTGTTTAAAAAAGGCACAAATGCACACTGGTGTGGCAGCAATACATATAGACATTCAAATTCAAAAAACAGTGGCACACTATGGAAATATTTTAAACAAATTTTTTTTATGTGCAAAACCAAATGCTGTTTTTGACTTTATGTAAGCGAGGAGTGGCTGCATTCTTTTTGGTTTTTGCACCCCACCCACTTCCTCAGGTTTTAAATCAGTGCAGTGTGCTTTGAAGCAGGTTTCTTCACTCCCTGAAGTGTGCTGGTCTGAACAGGACCCAATAGAGAGGTAACAATAGCATAGAACCCACTTGCCTGAAGTCCCGGTGTAGTTCGGAATTGGGCTTAAGCAGTTTTGGCCGAAAGTGTGAACTAAGAACCTCAAATTTTTTTTCCATGTATCCTAGTTAGCAGTAATGCTTTTTCCAAAATTGCTATGTCCTTTTTGATAGTTTCTTTAGGCCATAGTGTGCCACTGTTTTTTGACTTTGAATGTCTAAATGTATTGCTGCCACACCAGTGTGCATTTGTGCCTTTTTTTAAACAAAATTTTTTGATGTGCAAAACCAAATGCTGTTTTTGACAAGACCACATATGGCTACTGTGATGAAACATTAATAGATTATGGAAGTCAGGACATAATGACATAAAAACTATTATTTTCATTGCATAAAAGCAGTAAAATATAGAAAACTACACATGTATGCTAAACCTTTATATAATAAAGGCATTACATTATGTATACCACACAGTGAACAGAAAAAAAAATTAAAATGTAGAAGTGTAACTGTAATTCGTTGAATGGTGTTCCAAAAATGAGCTTCGTGGAAAAAAACCCCTCTGCTTCCAATGAGATGCTATTGTGTGATGGGCAGCAGCAAGGATGAGTCTCTACAGCCGCTTTTTAGCCAAATGGGCGGGTACTGGAATAAGGGACAAGAGACCTTTCTCTGGACCACAGACCACATCAGACTCTGAAAATGTATTACATAAGGAAAAACAGCCCACAAAAAGGACGCTATGTCTGGGCAGTCCCACCAAATATGAAAATAAGATCCAGCAAGTATCGTAAGTAGCTGGATAAATTTTATGTACTATATCAGGTGCTTTATACCATCTCAATAACACTTTAGAATTCTTTTCTTGCACATAACCAGATATAGAGGATCTATGAGTAAAGGAAAACATTTTAGATCAGCCTGATGGAGAAATGGTATGATTCAAATCCAATTCCCATTTATACTGAAAAGATGAGGAAACCTCATCAACCTAACACTGCCTCAGAATCCCATAGACCAAGGAGACTGCATGGATAGGAAGATTGAATACGGAGTCTCTCAAAAGAAAGGAGTTGCCTGTGTAATTGTTTTTTAGAGCCTAAAGACTTGTTGAAACTTGTTAACTAGTGGTAATGTAGCCATTCGCAGGGGCGTAGCTACAGTGGGTGCAGCGGTAGCAGTTTCTACTGGGCCCTGCAGCCTAAGGGGGCCCAAAAGACCTTCTGCCGCATAAGAGGACACCAGTATTGTAAATGGCACATGGCAACTGAGGGCCCTATTTCACTTTTTACACTAGGGCCCAAGAGCTTGAAGTTATGTCTCTAGCTGAAGGACAAAGTTCACTTGAAGACTACAAATGGCAGATAGTCACTTAAGGGGACCTAGGTTGGGAGCATAGACTAGCTACATTCTGGGAAAGCCGGATTCCCAATAAGCAGAGAAAACGGACCCATTTTAAACGAAAGATTATATTTATTAAAATAATGGTCACTGAAGGGAAGGAGAGTGGACATTAGGAAAATTCTATTGTCACCCCTACTGTAAGAACAGACGGAACCCACAGCAAAGAAGTGGGAAGAAGGGATGAGATATGAGATTCAAGAGACACCCATCGATTATCTTGGCCACCATCAAAGAGATTGATGATGCAATTTACTAAGGCAGATATGTAATCAGGTGCAAGTTGGGTCCCACTCTCCCTCCTCTTTCCTGTGTTCTAGAATGGAGTTTTTTGTACCTCAGATGAAATTAAAGGAACTAGTGGTGAGTCTTTGAAAAAAAACCATTGGGGGATGGTGATAGGTAGCTTCTGAAAATAACCTAGAATCCAGGGGAGGGTGTCCATCTTCAGAGCTGCCATTCTGCTAAACCTGGACAAAGAGGTTTTAGACTAGGTAGAGAGAGCACCTGAAAAAGACGAGACGTGCAGGGCACAGCGGTGTCATGCAGTTCTACACCTGGTTTGCAAGGACGAACATAAATCACACAGAGGAGGAACTGCTCCATGTCATGAAAGCCGAAATCGATTTGTGGCTTTCTCCGCGACAACTGAAAATTGGAACCATGGTGACAGACAATGGAAATAACATGGTGTTCACGATGCACTGAGGAGGGCTGAGCCATGTGCCCTGCATGGCGCACGTGATTAATCTGGTTGTCAAACGGTTCCTCAAATATTCCACCCATCTGCAAGACGTTCTAAAAATGGCCAGGAAACTTTGCATGCACTTCAGCCATACCTACAGTGCCAAGAACACCCTCCTTGAGCTGCAGCGGCATAACGGCCTCCCCCAACATAGGCTGATAAAAGACGTTTCCACCTGTTGAAATTCCAGCCTCCATATGTTGGACCGACTCTAAGAACAGAGAAAGCCATTGATGATTTCTTGATGATACAAGGAGGCAGGAGTACTCCCCTGTGTAATTTTGATGTCAGCCAGTGGCAGCTCATGCGTTACACCTGCTTTTTGCTCAGGCCCTTTCAGGAGGCCACTATATTTGTCAGATGCCAGGACTACGGGATAAACAACGTCATTCCACTGCTTCATCTCCTGGAACACATGCTGCAAAATCTGTCTGGTCAGGGGACTGGAGACATGGCGACTACATCTCATGGCCACATGAGTCCGCTGGGGCTGAACTGGAAGAGGAGGAGGAGGACATTGGAGCACAAGCAATGTCTGGCAAAATGAGTGGTTTTTCTACCCAGGTGACAGGAGGGAGGAGCAGAAGCAGCCAGAGGAGGTAAATGGAGATGAGGAAGACGAGACAGATGACCCAGACACACCTGGCAGTATACAGTGGAGATGGAGGCAGGGAGTCCCTCAGAGTCATTTGCGCAGATGGCCCACTGCATGCTGATTTGCCTGGGTAGTGACAGCCGAACAGTGACCATCCGGCAGAAGGATTACTTCTGGCTCACCACCCTCTTGGACCCTCGCTACCGGTATAAAATGAGAGCCTTTTTTTCACCTGCCGAGAGGGAAGAGAAACTAAAGTACTATAGAGACATCCTATGTAGTCAGTTGGCCGCTGCCTATCTGCACCATCGTCCATCCTCTGGCAGGTCTGGCTGGGGGGTTTCTCATTGCTCATGTACCACTACCACTGCTGCTCTTGTGGCGTGGAGTGTGGGAGCAGTACCAGCTCCATCAGCAACAACCTGGTTCTGGAGTCATTGATGAGCAACTTTCTTCCCCCGCCTAGTGAGGAAGGAACTCACAAGCAGCAGCACCAGCACCTGCAGCAGACCCTGGACCAGCAGGTGGTGGCCTACTTGGACAGCACTCTGCCACCCCAATAGCAAGATCCACTGGACTACTGTACTGCAAATTGCTGAGTTTTAGCATGGGAAGAGCTTCCTACCTGACCAGTAGTGTGGCATCAGAGTGGGTGTTCAGTGTGGTGGGGGGCCATAGTTTCCCCAAGGAGAACTCACTTGTTCACCCGAAATGTGGAGAGACTCACCTTTGTCAAGACGAATCAGGCATGGATCATCCAGGATTTCCACACACCAATGCCTGATACATTAGATTATATCATCCATGCCCTCTCACCAAAACTTTGACAAATGAATCTGGATTCTTCTGGCTACCTGCCTCAGCTACTATTCTCATGCTGCCACCCACCTGATGCCACACATCTGCTGCCAGCTGCCTCTTCTACTACCCGCCATCTTTACCAGGGACTGGTATTGCTACCCACCTCCCCACTTTTCACTAGGCCATTATGTAGGCTTCTGATTCTGCTACCACCTCCATAATCTGTTGTTGTGCCACTCTGTAGCCTACTCATGTTGCTGCCAACTGACCACTGTCTCACTGAACCACCCTGTGGTTTCCTACTTCTGTTTCCACCCTCTACCACTCTATGACGTCACTATGTTTGCTTTTTAACTTCTTTTAATCTGTCAGAAGGAATGAAAAGGACAAACACAACCGACTGTATCTTCGGAGAAGCTGTAAGGCCAGTATGACACGGTCCTTTGTTTGCATCAGAACTGTCTGAAAATTAGATAGCCAAAAGCAGGAGTGGATACAGAACACAGAAGAGATGCAAATATTCCATTTACTCGTCATCTCTGTTTTGGATCAACTCCTGTTTTTTTTTTTTTAGCAATACTGATGGACTACTGACGAATCAAAGGAAGGGCAAAATGATCAGTGACGTCAATGCAAAATTACTGCCAACACCCTCTACACTATTTTGGGGTAGGTTTCTGCATGTATCAGCGTTTAAAAGAACAGGTTCTGTCATAATCTAAAATCATCTGATGACGGTGTAAAAGGAGAGCGCTCTTTGCTGCTATACAGGGAGCTTGGCCTTCAGCTCAGTTCTTTCTAGCTGACGCTGACATTACCTTGTCGGGATGTGTTCCCACTTCACTTATCTGGGCAGTTATGGGGTCAAAACTGCCCAGATAATTGAAGTATGAAGCAATTCTAAGAGCTGCGTCTGTCATCTGCTGCATTACTAAATCAAGCATTGTTTCAATACCCAAAACCCAAACTCCCTATGCATATTTCAAGCATGGCATAATTTCTACAACACCCTACAGGCTCTCTGCAGCCAGGAAATACCTGTTTTTGAATCCAATTCGTCGCAATAAATTTGGGTCGAAATTATTTTTTGGGGAAAACTTCCTCAAATCGGCCAAATCGAATTTTTGAGAAATTCACTCATTATAATGTACATGAAAATTGTTGTTTAAACGCCAAAAATCATACATGTCGCCCCCTAACCCTGAAAAAGAAGGTACTCAACCAGCTATAGAGAAGAATAAATAAAAATGTATGTGGCCTTGGAAGACAGGAAGGACATGTTATCTTTATTATGCAGGGCAGTAGGATTCCAGCTTTACCAAATGGATGTGGTTTTTATTGTGTTTTATTAATTTAAAAAAATAAAAACTTAAAAATAAATTGCTCGCGTCCTCAGGTAAATATTAGACGTCCGCACCCAACTCAGGACATTGGCAATTAATAAAGTAGATAAACTTTTACTCTATACGAGGCAGAGATATTATTTAAGGGGTAATAAACCCCACACATTACTAGCTAAACAACTACGGGAAGATACTTATAAACGTACTCCCCATGCCTTAAAGGAAGCCAATGGTCAGCTTACCTATGACCCGGAAAAGATAGCACAAATATTCTGTAAATACTTTTCAGATTTGTATTCTCTCCCAAGCACCCTGCCTGTGGACAAGCGTATGAGAGAGCAGAGATTATCTCACTTCCTTACGTCATGTCAGTTGCCCAGGCTACCCTCGGAAGCTATAGAATCCCTAAATGCTGAGATCACGGCAGAAGAGGTGGAGGACATACTTAAGCAGTTGCCAAATGGTAAAGCTCTGGGTCCCGGCGGCTTGACATATTTATATTATAAGACTTTTAGCCCTGAACTGTCAGCATATCAAGTGCAGTTATACAATGCCATTCTTGAAGGTGCTAGTGTGCCATCTTCATGGTTGCATTCTTATACCACCCTTCTGCCAACGCCGGATAAAGATCTTACAGACCCTTCTAATTATAGGCCCATAGCACTTCTTACCGCTAACCTAAAAATGTTTACTAAGTTGTTAGCGAACAGGATGTCTGTTTGGTTACCGCACCTGATACACAAGTCTCAGGTGGGTTTCGTGTTGAATAGACAGGGTGGAGACAATACTCGTAGAGTCATAGACCTGATTGAGGTGGTCAATAAGTCTAATAAGTCAGCCTTAGTATTGAGTTTAGACCCGGAAAAGGCTTTTGACCGCCTCAATTGGTCTTATATGTTCGCGGTTCTCCAGCATATGGGTATTCAGGGATCTTTCTTGAGGGCTTTGAGTGGCTTATATTCGGGTCCCACGGCTGCCATCGGCCTGCAGTACAGCACTTCTCCGATACTTAATATATTCAATGGTACTCGTCATGGTTGCCCTTTATCGCCACTAATTTTTGTCCTTTGTGTGGAACCGTTAGCAGCGGCAATCCGACTTGATCGTGACATTCAGGGAGTTAAAGTTAATGACCGGGAGTTTAAATTATCATTGTTTGCGGACGATGTCCTGCTGACCCTTTCGAACCCGCACATTACTCTACCCCGACTGCATGCTCTCCTGGATGGTTTTGGAAACCTCTCTGGCTATAAGGTTAATAGATCAAAAACAGAATCACTTCCTATTAATATACCGATGGATCAGTTAGCCCTGCTCCAATCTAATTTCCACTATCGATGGCAATCTATCTCCCTGCGATATTTGGGGGTCCAGATAACGAACTCGTATTCCTCTCTTTATAGTCGGAATTTTCCGAGGGTATATTCGGAGATTAGGCGATTACTACAGAAATGGAAATCTTTGCCATTGTCGTTACTGGGAAGGATTTCAGCTATAAAAATGACACTGCTGCCTAAACTTCTATATCTTTTTGAGACGCTACCGGTGGCAGTTCCTCTTGGAGATCTCAAACTATTACAAACATCATTTTTTAAATTCATCTGGGATTATAAGCGACATAGGGTAGCTAAATCTGTCTTAATGGCGAATAAACATAATGGGGGGCTGGCTGTACCTGACATCCTTAAATATTATGGGCGACCCACTGCGAAGAATTTCCGAATGGTCTTCTTTTATGGATATTCCAGAGGGGCAGAGATAGGAAAACTTTGGATCCTTCCTACTCGCCCTAACTCGTTCTTGTGGACCATTCCGCCTCCATGTGTGGATGTGCCACTGTTGGGACCCATGACACTGACTAGGGATGTATGGAGAGTGTGCTCTAGGAAATTTGAGTTGCGCTCCAATGCTTCTCCTATGATATCCTTTTGGTTCAATCCCTTGTTTCCTGGAGGGGTAGGAACGAACCTTATGAAGCCATGGTTTGAACGACGGCTCTTTCGATTAGCGGATCTCGTTAATTTTAGAACTTTGCAACTATTACCTTTTGAGGAAATAAAGGACCGCTTTGACTTACCCAATACATGTTTATTTTCCTATTTACAAATCAAACACTTTATGCAGAGCATTGTACACTCAGATAAGGTCTCTCAGCCTACAAAATTTGAACGATTAGGTCGTTTTAATAAAACCAAAAAGGGATTATATCTGAATTATAATTTTTGCTGCACCCCAACCCCAAGCCCCAATACGCAAAATATATTTCCAAGGGAAAAACCTCTTGCAAAGGTAATTCCTTTATAGAGTTTGGGCAGCTATTTGGAAGAGGGCAGGTCAATCAATTGTAAACCCTATAAAAAGAAAATGCCTAAAGATATTACATTTTGGTTCTTACTCCGGCTTGCTACATAAGCTGAATGCAAAAATACCGACACTTTGGAGGTGCGGGCCCAGATGGAAATCGTATCATTTTTTTTTGGGACTGCCCTAATTTAAATTTTGGGTCCGAGTTCGGGAATTAATATATAGGGTTTTTTTAACCACTTATGATCCCCTATTCTGTTTTGCTTAATGTGTCCCAAAACCGGTCTTTAACAGAACGTGAGCTTTTTTTTTACAGCGCAAAATGCTTAATATTGGGCATTGGAAGCGTAGAGACCTCCCGACGTTGACAGAACTGCTTCAACGTGTTGCAGACATTAGAGTTATGGAACAGTTATCAGCTCTGCAGACTAATGCTCTAGATAAATTTGAGGGTAGGGTCCCAAGGGGGGTTTTTTATGTTAGTCTTAAAAACAAAGCAAGGGCCACTTGATGGGAGACCTTTGTCTTAAAGAATACGTCAGTACGTGGAATCATTGGAACAACACCCTTTTTTTCCTCTTAGTGCAAGACCATGTTTTTCCCCATTTTCTCCTTTTGTGTCTTGTCCTGTTTTTGTTTTAATGTGTTCATAAATTTGTGTTTTCCAAAACTTAAAAGGGCACGTCAGTGGGGGAAATTGTTATTGCTGTTTGGATTTATTTCCACTCTTTTCATGGTACTAATGAATGTTTTTCATCCCTTTGGGAAAAAATTCTTTTCTGTGGTTGATGATGTATGTTTATTGAAAACTTTAATAAAGATACAGTTTAAAAAATAATAAATAAATTGCTGTGCGTCGCCATTTTATGTAACCAATAACTTTTTTTATTTTTCCTGAGAGGGACCTATTTGGGAGATTGTTTTTGCTGGGACTAAGTGTAGTTTGCATTGATATTATCGTTTTTCAGCATTGACCATGTGGTGTAAATAAGGGTCTATTTTATTTTACTGAACCTTTTACATTTGCAGCAATACAAATTAGATTTAATTTTTTTACTTTTTTTATTGTATTGTAAATGGCAAAAGAAAGCGTTTTTGAACTGTAAACATTTGTTTTGTTTTTTTACATATGTAAGATAAAACTATGGTTTGGTTAGGAGCGAGTGAACCATGACTAATATCGTCAAGTGTAAGGGTGTGTTTAAGCGGCATATTTTGGAACGTATTTTGTGCTGAGAAATGTGTCAAAATATACTTTAAAACCATGATCAAGTACAGAACTCATGAGAACAGTGTAACATCATCAGATAATGATTTTATGTGCGCAATAAGTAATAAATTATAGAAGGCAATTATCTGCCTCAGGCAATTGTGCATTGAAATTATACACTTTCAAGTGCTTAAAGGGGTTGTCTCACTACATTAATTCATCTTAACTCAGTCCTGTTTTAATGGTTTCATTTTGAATTCGGGGCGTGTTTACTGGCTTCCACTAGGCAGTAGAAGCCAGGTCTGTAGCTATAGTGACCAGTGCTGGCAGCCTATCATGAGAGATTGAACAGGTCTGTAGCTATAGCGACATGAGGAGCTGATGCAGCCCGTACAAGAGGGGATATCTAGGAATAGGTAGGACCCTATTATTAGACATTTATTGCAAAGTGACTTGTTTTCTTGAGACCTTTAACATAAAAAGCAATCCTTGTAGTGAGACAACCCTTTTAATTTCAACAGAGCAAATGTATGGGGTTACTGCGCGCTGTAAATACGTTGTGTGAACTTCCCATAAGTTGGCCGGCATTTTCAAGCTTGGTGCCTAGGTTAGCTGTAAATATGGCCCTGCCCTGCCCAGACTATACAAAAGCTGCACCCTGCACAAACTATGCATAAACTGTGCCCTGCAGACTATACATAAGCTGTGCCCCGCACAAATAATACGTAAACTGCGCCCTGCACAGACTATACATAGGTGGCGCCTGCCATGAACATAGATAAGTGGTGACCTGCATGGATTATGGTGCCTGGATGAATATAGGTAGACGCAAGGACCATGGATAAGTGGCACCTTGCATGGAGTATGGATAAGTGGCAGATAAGTGGCACCTTGCATGGAGTATGGATAAGTGGCAGATAAGTGGCACCTTGCATGGAGTATGGATAAGTGGCAGATAAGCGACACCCTGCATAGACAATGGATAAGTGACAGATAACCAGCACCCTGCATAGACAATGGATAAGTGGCAGATAAGTGGCACTCTGCATGGACTAGGGATAAGTGGTGGATAAGTGGCATCCTGCATGGACTATAGATAAGTGGCAACCTGCATGGACTATGAATAAGTGGCACCCTGCATAGACAATGGATAAGTGGCACCCTGTATAGACAATGGATAAGTGGCACCCTGTATAGACAATGGATAAGTGGCACCCTGCATGGACTATGGATAAGCGGTGTCCTAACTTTGTGCTGCTTTGACCTGTGATGACCCCTTCTTTGCTCCTTGTGCTTCTTTTGCTTAGAGTGAATACCAGGTGGGTCATTTTCTCTTTCATTTTTAGGAAATTCAGTCATGGAAAGTTTTACCCCCGGGGGCGCAGCGGACCCCCCTAAAACCGGGGGCCCCATAAAGCCCAAAAGCCATTCCGTTACTGGGCCCATGGGTGCGGGCCCTTTCCCCACAAAAAGGGTCCTTTAAAATGCCTAGGGCAAGTTCCCCACTCCCTAACCCCCGGGCCCCACAAATTGGGGCCCCCTTTTATAACTGGGGCTGGACGCAAGCAGGGGCCCTTGTTTTAAAAACTTGGTTTCCCGGTTCCCCCGGCGGGAGTACCCCCTAGTACTTTGCCCCAACGGGGAGCCCTGAAAGGGGAATGGAGCATTTAGTTATTGGGAGGGTTAGTTTAAAAATTTTACCCTTTTTTACCCTTTTTGGAAAAGATGGGCTTCCGGGAGGGGGGGGATTTATTATTTTAATAAATATATAAATGGCCCTTTCCAAAAGGGTTTGGAAAAAAAACAATTTTATGTAAAACCCCCCCCAAAGAAAAAGGGGACATTCGTTTCCCCCGGCCCGGAGGAAAAAAAGGATTTAATCTCCAAAAAAGTGTTTTGCCGCAAGAAATGTGAATCGTGGAAAAAGCTGCCTGAGGAGTGGTACAGCAGGAAAAGGGGGAGAGTTTCAAGAAAGGGGTTTGATACCAACCCGAAAAAAAAAGAAAAATTAATTTCATAGGCCCCTGTTTAAAAATTCCCAGTCCAGCTGATGATCTCTGGATCAAGAAAAAAATCTTTCCCCAAAAGCCGGGTTGGTTCCCTTTCCTTATGGGTTTCAAAGCTTTAGTCAGTAAAAAATAGGCTTAAAAATCCTTACCTCCCCCCCCATCACCCCTTTTTTTTTTTCCCCCCCTTGGTTGAAAAATTTATTTGGGC
>JAODAL010025187.1:0-59128 GCA_025379985.1 Phyllomedusa bahiana
TAAAAGTAAAGATTATGAGACCATCTCCAAACAGCTTGATGTTTCTGTTACTAACAGTGAAACATATTATTCAGAAGTTTAACCCCTTACCGCCAGAGCCAGTTTTGCCCTTCCCGACAGAGCCCCATTTTTTAAATCTGACATGTGTCACTTTACGTGAGAATAACTTTTTGACATTCTTACCTATCCATGTGATTCAGAGATTGTTCTTTCATGACACATTGCGCTTTAAATCAGTAAGAAAATGAAGAATTTTTTTTCCAACAATCTGCAATTTTAACAAAGAATCATGGGAAAAAAAGCACTCCAAATTTTGATATGCAATTTCTTCCAAGTTTGGCAATACCCTATATATGGGTGTAAACTGCTGTTTAGTCGCATGGCATAGCGTACAAGGGAGAAAGCATTATTTTGGATTCAATACCCCTCATGGCTCTCATTTAGGGGTGTATTGTGCATTTGGGTGTACACCCAAATGGGGGGGGGGGGGAAACGCAGTTCCATGATTGTTTTTCAGGTTTCAGTTTTACAGCATTCATTATGCGGTATAAATGACATCATAACTTTACTATGCAGGTCAGTACAATTACAATGATATAAATTTTATATAGTTTTTTATGTTTTATTACTTTTACACAACAGAACTAAGTCTATAAAAAATTGTGTTTTTATGTTGTCCTATTCTAACAGCCATAACTTTTTTATTTTTCTGTATTCGGACCCGATTATGGGCTTGTTTCTTTGAGGGATAAGTTGACATTTTCATTAGTACCGTTACGGGGTGCATATGACGGTTTGATCATTTTTAATTAAGGTTTTTGTGGGGCATTTTGAACAAAATACAGCAATCCTGGTAGTATTTTTTATTTTTATTTTTTTACAGGGGTCACTGTGCAGTATAAATAACATTCTAGCTTTACTCAGCAGGTCGATATGATTATAGAGATACCCAATTTGTATATTTTTTTTATGTTTTACTGCTCTTACACAGGAAAACATGTTTTGCATCGCCATAGTCTGAGAGCCATACGTTTTTACTTTTCTGCGTACGGAGAAGTGTAGGGTCTTGTTTTTTGCAGGATGAGTTGACATTTTTAATCGGTAATATTTTTAGGGAACAAGGCTTTTTTTTCAGTTATAAATCCTTTATTTGGAAGGCAGAGTGAAGAAAATACTGCAATCATAGTAGTGTTTTTTATTTTAATAGCGCTCGCCGTGTAGTATACGTGACAAGTTTCTTTTACTCTGTGGGTCGATACAATTATGGCGTTACCCAGTTTATATAGTTCTTTTATGTTGAAGGGTTTTAAAAAAAATAAAGTATTTTTATTGTGTAAAACAATATTTATGCATCGCCATAATTTTAGTTTTACGTATACAGAGCTGTGTAAGGACTTTGTTTTGGTGAGTTGAACCAACGCTTTTTTGCTACAAATTTGGCATTTATATGAGTTTTTTGATTGCTTTTTATTCCATTTTATGTGCTTCGGGATGAACAAAAATCGCAATTCTTTGATTTTTTTTTAACGGCATTCACCGTGCTAGTTAATTAAGGGCAGGTCGTTACACATGCGGCGATACCAAATATGTGTACTTTATTTTTGATCTTATTTGGGGGGATTGCCGTTTGTAAAGGGGAAAAGGGTGGTGTACGTATTTTTATTTGATTTTTCGTGTTTGTATTTCACTTTTTTTTTTTTTTTTTTTACTTTTTTACAAGTTGTTCACTTTTCCCCATAGGAGATTTGTATCAGCGATCTTCAGATCACTACTACTACAAGGGAGACCAGTAGACAGCATTGCTGCTGTATACTGGTCTCCATGGCGACTGTCAATCACCATGGTCACAATACATTGGGGGCATGATGACTTCACAGACAGCCCGGAAAGCGCAGACAGCTCACTCCTCCTTAATAGATTGCCGCAGCTAAGAGGTTAATCGTCTGCAACCAGAGCTCACTCCTGCCATGGGTGATGTGGCATGAGGCCAGCAGTAATATACCGCTGCTACCATGTCGCGGTCGTGCAGGGTTCGCTTGTAATCCCGCACGATCTCCAGGACATACCGATTTGTTCATTTGCGGGAACGTACTTACCAAAGGGCCATTTCAGTACTGTCTTAAAGGACCAGCGCTTTTTTTAAAAAAAAACCAAAAAATTGAACAACAGGTGAAATGCTTTGATTTTCCTAATGAAGAATATTTGAGAAAAGGTTTGTATTCAAGTCTCCAGTTACTTCATGAGGTTTCCCTGGAGGTGATAGGTCCTCTTTAATATCTATGGGACTGAAGCAAACCTCCCTGGATGTGGCCACAAGAGGAACATTGGTTACCATTTGATTTATCCATCTCCTAAGTTTTTCATCAAAGAGCCCAGAACAACATCCAAGGAAAATAGAGCTGAACTCCTAGGTCAAGGTAAATGAGTGTTAGATCACGCTATCTGCCGTGGTCTTTGCCAAAATGGACTTAATGGAGACAAATGAGGAGAAAACCACTGTTTAAAGCCAGTCATAAAAAAGTGTGACTGGAAAATGCATATTGAAACAAAACTGGAGCTTCTTGGAAAAAATATTGTACCTGCTGTGAAACATGGAAGAGGCTCGGTTATGTTTTGAGCTGCTTTGCTATTTGGTGTAGGGTGTCTTGAATCTGTGCAGGGTACAATGAAATCTCAAGACAATCAAGGCATGGAGTGAAATATGCTGCCTAGCATCAGAACGCTTGGTCCTCCAACAGGATAATGACCCAAAACACACCGCTAAAAACATCCAAGAATGGCCAAAAGCAAAGCATTGGACTCTTTTGAATTGGCTTCTATGGAACCTGAGCTAAATCCCATTGAATATCTGTGGAAGAAGAAACATGACCTTAATTAAGAGTTAGAATTTGAAATCATAAAAGGGACTAAAAATGCCCCTTCAAATACAAGAGTTAGAGCAGTTTGCTAACGAGGAGTGGGCCAAAACACCTGTGGACAGGTGGAGTTACGGAAATTGTTTGTTTGCAGTAACTGCCTTAAAAAAATTGTTCAACAAAATATTAACTTCTGGATAGCATCATTTTTGGCTAGGCCAGATTCATTATTTTGTTTTTAAAATGTTTGGGTCGAACCACAATTCAAAAGCAATGTCTCATTTTCAATACATTTATATTCATTATTACTTTTGTCAGTTTAAAGTTATTTCAGTAAGCATTGTGGGTTTTTCTTTCTTTAAAAGAAGAGTACCAACCATTTTGTCAACATGTGTATATTAGAAAATTGTATGATTTACATAACACATTATAAAAGTGGACAACCTTTTATTTAACACTATCGCAGACACCAATATTGAGAACACTGACCAACAGCACATTGTTAAAGACCTGGAAGACATTTATCTTTTAATAAATTAATAATGTACAGTCAAATTTCTAAATCTGGCATATTTGATAATCCAAATAGTAAGAATCTGTATCATATATTATGTAAACTTGACAGGATTTCTTCCTGATGAGTATCCTCCTTCCAAGTGAGTTTAATATATTTGTATATAAATATCCTACCTTAGATTTCAGAATTTATGAAACTTTGGTATCTGGCAGATCGCTGATGCCCAAGTAAAGGACTAGAAATGTACTTATAACACTGCACCTCTGGTGTCGTGTGTGTGTGTGTGTGGTAGTGGTTGATTCAACATAAAACAACAAGATACTGTGGTGCCAAATATTCCTACCTTTACTCTCTCAATTGTGAAGGCATTACACTGAGTATAATTTGTCCATGTTCTGTTACTATCTGGATGCCTGAACCAGTATCCACTTGCATCGCAATGCTTTGTAACTTTTTCTTTAAAATACAACAAAACACATCAGTTACTTATCAGTACATCACTCTACTAAACAAAAACTATTATTTACATCTGCCCTTAGCTATCTGCAATTTGATTCTCAGCATGGTCTTGTACAATATACTAAGGCTTTTACCGAAAAACGGATCAAACCGCAAATGCCAGATGACAAGTAAAAACAAAACCTTAGTCCCACTATTATATTTTATGAACTTTAAAAGCAGACAAAAAGCGAGGTAAACACATTAAGCAACCAAACTGCTCTCAACTACAAATTTGCACTCTAAGGCTAAGTTCACACGGCATAATTGCGGGCAGCCCGCCGGCCCCAAAGACCTGCATTACTCACGGCGCGTAAACGGCGTGAATAATTGACATGTCACTTATCTCCCCTCGTGTCGTAGTATTGTTCGAGCAGGGAGAGGAGATGTAATCCATAGTTCTCTATGAGAACTGTGGATTACCGTAATTATTGGGATGTATTTCGCCCCGTTTTGAGCGCAGTACGGCGCAAAATACGTGGCAAAATGCGGCCCAATTTAAGCCGTGTGAACATAGCCTTACAGTTATACTGATCTACATAATGTCCAACTTCTATGCATCGAGTAACCTAGCATCTAAAGCCTCAAGTTTTGAGGTTGATAAGTGCTTTAAAGGGGAGGCAGCAAGAGCTTTAAAAATATACTGCTTTTATTTCAAGGGAACCAGACCATCAGTTTTATGCTGCCCACAACATGAACAGAACAGAGCCTATGTCAATGTCTACACTGCACAGAAAAACGTCAATTTTTTCAGTGTTTTTCCTTTTCTAAAAACGCTGGAAAAATGACTGAAAAGAGCTCCCATAGATTTCTAATGTAAACACGTCCTGCTGTCTACACTGAGCTTTTTTCTGCTCGTTTTTTTACTGGTCGTCTTTTGCAACATGTTCTAAAAAACGCCAGAGCAGGGCAGAAAATTTACTACAGGAGTCTATGTAAAGCGGCCAACGTCTTTTGGCGCGTTTTCGCAGCGTTTTTTGCCGCGATTTTTCAATGAAAACCCTCCCAGGAGACCCAAGTCCCACCTATAGTAGGTGTAACAAAGGTTATACATTATCAAATCTACATACAAGTGTCTGTGTCCTTTTTTGTACCTTTTGTAATAAGATGATCATGCTTTGGTCGCTAACGATTTTTGCGCAATTCATATTTTTTTCGCTAAAAATACGTTTTTAACGGATTTTGGCATCAGAATCCGTTTTTTTGGGCACTAAAATACTTTTCTTTATAGATGTTGGCGCTAATAAAGCTATCTCGCTTCTGACACCAAAAATAGGCTTTTTTACGGATTTTGGTGTTAAAATCTTTTTCTTAACATATTCTGGAGCTAATAAAGTTCTCGCTTCTGACGCCAAAAATCCGTTTTTTTATGGATTTTGGCACAAGAAACCGTTTTTTTAACAATTTTGGCACAAATAATTTTCTTTACAGATTTTGGCACTAATAAAGTTATCTCGCTTCTGATGCTAAAAATACCTTTTTTACGGATTTTGGCGCCAGAATCCATTTATTTACGGATTTTGGCTTTAAAATCCTTTTCTTAACTTTGCTAGCGCCAAACTATGTTAAGAAAAGTATTTTGGTGCCAAAATCCGTAAAAAAAAATATTTTTAGCATCAGAAGCTAGATAACTGTATTAGCGCCAAAATCCGTAAAAATGCAGATCTTAGCACCAAAGTTTGTTAAAAAATGGACTTTAGGGCCAAAATCTGTAAAAAAAACGTATTTTTGGCATCAAAAGCAAGATAACTTTATTAGCGCCAAAATCCGTAAAACGACTACAAGATTACATATAAATGCAATGATGTGCTTTACATTCCCTTTTGTAGAGTGGAGTTACATCCTATGACAATTTATGCATACATTAAAAAACAGGCTTGAAGACAAGCAAAAAACGCATGTAAAAAACACGCCAAAAAAACGCAAATCGCGGAAAAAAACGACCGTTTTTTCAGCTGCTTTTGACAGGCAGTGGACAGAAAACTCAGTTTCATGAATGTTTTTAGTAATTCATTTTCAGGTCGTTTTTTTTGTCCACTGCAGTGTAGACATAGCCTAAGGCAATCTTCACACGGCTTATTTTGGGACGGATTCCAGCCCGTAATTTGCGCCCTACTGAAATCCATCCCAGTCATTACGGTAATCCACAGTTCTCATAGAGAACTATGGATTCCGTCTCCTCTCCCCGCTCGTGAAATACGGCGAGCGGGGAGAAAGTTACATGTCAATTATCACGTCGCTATACGGGCCGTAGATAATGAATGTCTATGGGACCGGCGAGTTGCTGGCTCCCCCGCCTGCGAGCACATGGCGTAATTGCGGGCGAAATCCGTCCCGCAATTATGCCCTGAATAAGCTGTGTGAACATAGCCTAAGGCAATGGGCAGTGGGTGTTAAGAAAGGTTATACCCTATCAAATTTGTATACAAGTGTCCGATGTGTCCTTGTTCGTACCGTTCATAATAAAATGAACAATTCATGTGTTTTTCACAAAAAATATTTTTTTTTATGGATTTTGGCGCTAAAATCCTTTTCTTTACAGATTTTGGCGCTAATAAAGTTATCTCGCTTCTGATGCTAAAAATTCTTTTTTTACGGACTTTGGCGCAAGAATCCTTTTTTTTACGAATTTTGCCGCTAAAATCCTTTTCTTAACTTCATTAGCGTTAAAAAAAAAGTTATCTAGCTTTTGACGCTAAAAATACGTTATTTTACGGATTTTGGCGCAATAATCCGTTTTTTTTACGGATTTTGGCACTAAAAGATTTTTTTTTTTACGGATTTGGGTACTAATAAAGTTATCTTGCTTTTGTCGCTAAAATTCGTTTTTTAAAGGGATTTTGGCGCAAAAATACTTCTTTTATGGATTTTGGCGCTATTAAAGTTATCTAGCTATTGTCACTACAAACATGTTTATTTACGGTCTTTGGTGCTAAAATACTTTTTTTTTTTACGGATTTTGACACTAAAATACGCCTTTTTAATGGATTTTTGTGCTAAAATACTTTTTTCACGGATTTTGACTATCTCTATACCTGCCTGGGGGACACCTAATTATCTCTGTTCATGCCTGGGGGACATATTGCTATCTCTATACCTGACTGGGGGACATATTACTATCTCTATACCTGCCTGGGGGGGCATATGACTATCTCTATACCTGCCTGGGGGGACATATGACTATCTCTATACCTGCCTGGAGGACATAAAACCCTTTATCCCGGGGTAAAAACCCTTTGCCTGGTGGGACATATAACTATCTCTATACCTGCCTGGGGAGACATATAACTATCTCTTTACCTGCCTGGGGGGGAGCTATAACTATCTCTATACCTGCCTGTGGGGAGCTAGAACTGTCTATATACCTGCCTGTGGGGAGCTATAACTACCTATATACCTGCCTGTGGGAAGCTATAACTGTCTCTATACTTGCCTGTGGGGAGCTATAACTGTCTCTATACCTGCCTGTGTGGACTATACTTATATACCTGCCTGTGGGGACCTATATCTATATACCTATCTTACTGAGGGAGCTGGGTATACTTGCCTTACTGAGGGTACAGATTAAGTTTCCACAAAAATAATCCCCAAAAATGAATTTTTCCCTGTTCACCCTATGTTTTTATTAGTCCGGCCCTCTAAAAAAATTAATTGCCCAGCCCTGAGTAAACGGTTCATATTTACTAAGAACTTTATATTACAAAAAATATCATTTAATTAATAGGGACATAAAGAAACCTATTTACTAAAGGTGGGATACCTCTAGCAGAGTGCTGAACTGCTCTTGCTGCTTTCCCTAGAAATTGAATTAAATTATACAATTCTGTTTACTTGCTGCCACCAGTAGGCAGAGCTCAAAGCATACAGATGTGTACTATTTAACTCAGTGTCAGAAAAAAGAGAAATTCATTCATGCTTACGTACAACATCGCATTAGTAGTTATGACATGCTATTTTTCAAGATTTCTTCACCATTCAGGCTTTTTCTATTTTACGATGATGTATACAATGCTGTCTGCATGACACTAGCTGTGTCTTAAGCCAATTTTACCATAGCATGATACGAGCTTGGATTTACACTCTTGTCATTCACATGTATAATCACTCATACTCATGTTTAGTCATTGGTTATACTGTCAATTTTCAACAATTTATTGTGAATATTAAATGACAAAATGCATGCATAGTAACACTGCTAATCTGCTTTAATATAATACAGTGCTTCAGCTGCATATTGTTTCATGTAAATAAATAAAATGACATTTTTCAGAAATTACCAGAGGGATCAAAGTCCTGAAAATAATCTGGACAGTGCTGCTCAGAAATGTCTCCTGCTGCTGCATCACCCCAACATAACCAACCATCCCATGTTCTATTACAAAACCGACCTAAACAGAAGGAAAAAAAGATAAAACAAAATATAAAGTTTCAATATTGCACAGTATCAATAAACTAAACTCAAATAACTAACTTTGTACAGAACGGTAAGGCAAGATTCACATCTGTATCAGATGTTCTGTTTGGAGGCTCTGTGGCAGATCCCATTTAAAATGACAGAATAGTTCTGTATGAAACACTGTTTCTTACAAGGTAATGATGGATGAAAACCCAAAAGGACCCCATTGTAGTCATTAGGGTCTGTCAAGCACCATCAGTGTCCATCATGCAATAGATCTGGTGCTGTGCAGGTGATGGAGGCTCTGAATGAAACCTCCAACACATCTGTGAACCAGGCCTAGATGAAATTTAGAGATACGTTCTGAGAATATAAAGAACATTCAAAAATAGTTTTTTTGTAACTGATACATCTTTAGGCTGAGGCAATTGGTCCTGGGAAAGTTACCACCTCACTCTTTCCCTAACAGATTCAAGGTCACAGGGTACTTTGTAAAAGCCATACAAAAGGAGTCGTATTTTACTGACACTAATGTGCAATCAAATATCACTGTAGAATCCCAGTCTTACATGTGTTAAATACCTAATGAGTAATAATTTTGGACAATCACTTCCTTGGATTTTGCTTTTTTTATTCTATAAATGTTATTCTATTATAGTTATATGTAGATGTTATGATGTCAATCATGGGTCTGTGATTAACACCAGCATTTCAACATTCTATGAATTACTTCTGTGTTTCTTGTGTACGGGTAGCAATAAAAACTTGGGTCCAATATTACTTACTCTAGGGCCTGCTATGCAGCCATAATTCATTGGAATACAAAAACCATGGTATAAAACCATGAGGTAAAGAACTGTGGTATGTTCCAACTCATGCTGCATTGTGTAGGTAATCTTAGTGCTCACACAGTTGTGCTAGTTAAATTTACTATGTAATACGACTTGTTCAACCTATTATCTCATCAGTTGTACAGTAATAACATATACTAAACTAGCCAACCAGCATCAATTTAAACATTTCCACTATATTCTATGCGTGGCAATCATGTTACATATGTCCATGGCAGCAAAATTGTTATGTGGATTTATGATTAATCTAGAAAACTGTAGTAATTTCCTCCAGTTTAACACAGAGGTGCCTCCTTTCAAATCATTATGAAACCTTATTATAGTATTCTCTGAATACACTTATCCATGTGGAAGGCACTCTCAACCGATTTGGGTTACAGCTACTAAGTGCGCGGATCACGTATATACCTAGCAATTAGTAGTATGATTCTTCCTGGGTGAAGGGATAGTTTCAGTAAACACGTATGGCTTTCCACATGGAAAATGATCCAAACCCTAAATTGTGTGGGGAAAGGGGGAACAAATGAACTAGGTAGTGACATTTTTGTAAAAGCGGCCCCCCAGGTGCGTACACACTGGAGATAGTCCACAGTATGCCCCGCCTAGTGTAGGGAACTTAGGGGTAGAATAATATTTAAAGTTTAGTAAAAGTTAGTTTTGGGGCTCATTAATGAGTGCAATAGTTAAACCCTGTTCTATAGCAATTTGTAGTATGCTAAAACAGTATTAGCATTAGAACTGATGGCCTAACAAAGTATTACTTTATTTTCCAGACAGGGTGAACACACAGAAAAAACATTAAACATGTTAGTATAGCAAAAATATATTTTCATATAATATGAATAAAGATAAAAATCAATATACCTAAAATTTAGATTTGGCCAAGCAGGGAACTTAGGCCCACTATCCCCCCAAAATCACAAAAGGGCAGAATTATTTCCCAGAGAAAAAAAGATAATTTTTAGGTAACAATTCTACATTTTGTCTACTCAAAATAATTAAATGATTTGGTGGGTTCTTATCTGGGAACATTTGGTTAAAACCAATTTTGGCTATTTTATATTTTATTACTGTATTTTGAAACCCCGTTTTCTAAAATTTGAATGGCAATTTGCTTTCTCCCTAGTTATAATGGTTAAAACTTTGTCCTCAATCTGTTGGTTGGGGTTTTGCCGACCATTGAGAAGAGCTTACAGAATTTGAAATTATGTATTCCCGGCAATTTCCAAAAGCCAAATTTCCCGAGTTTTCCCGGTGACAAACCGTTTTTATTTATTTTATTTATGTATGTTTTTAGAAAAGGGTTTTGCTCTTTTACGAGAAAGTTTTAACCCAAAAAAAAAGACTTTTTTTTACTAATACTCCATGCCTCCGGAGCGAGTTTCACTGCCATCTCTCCCTAGGACTACAATGGTCAAAGTAGCTTGCCTCTGATTTGGGCCGGATAGCCAAGCCCACTAGCTAACCATCAGCTCTTTTTCTGCTTTTTTTCTGTATTTTGAAAATGTCCCCCCCTTTTTCATTTGATTGGTCAATACTCTCCATAGGGTTTTAATGGGTTCATGTCACTCCCATTTGATTGGTGGTTTCGCCGACCCAATAGAAGCGCTTACAGAATTTTAAATTTCTGTATTTCCCGGGAAATTTTTATATCGCAATTTCCCGATTCGCCCTGACGGGGGACAAACGCGTTTTTTTGTGATTTTTTATGAGTTTTTTTTTTAGAAGGTTAGCTCTTTTTTAGATATGTTTTTCACCTAATAAAAACGTTTTTGGAATCAAACCCCCTGCCTCACGGAGCTGAGATTTATTTATTTTGCGATCTTTATATTTTTCCTTAATTTTAATGTCAATTTTTAAAATTTAATCGTTTTTAGACAACTTATATATTTATTTTATTAATGAAAAAAATTTTTAAAAAAACTATTTTTATTGTGTAGTTTTAACAGTCGACTGAGAGAACATTTTGCCCCCTTCATTATGTTCTCGCTTCACTTCCCTCCTCCGGCCATTTAGACCAACTTCAACTAGGTCTGCCCGTCGGAGCTGTCGGCGCTGCAATCTCCTCACTTTGCCGACCCGCGACATGCTGCCTCGGGTATTTTAAGGATGCATCCCGCCCCCGAATGCCCCCACCGCGCCCCCTTGCCGCCCTTCATGTTAGGCGCATCCGAAAAGTGGCGAAGGTTGGCAAACACTGCATCACGCGTCCCACAGTGGTTCGATCGGTGGTTGCGTTTTTTGCCAGAAAACAGGCGCAATCCCAAAAAAATGTCCCCCAAGACTTTTAAGTTCACCCTGGCCCTTAAATTTCCTGGACTTGAAACCCAATAGATTTGTGGGACTAACTTGATCATCATGTTCGCTCTATGGAGCCTCCCCCAAGCACCCTCAGACAGCTATGGGATGCACTATCAGCATGCCTCCAGATACCTGTGACAACCTACCAGGACCTTAATAAGTCAATCCCGCCCCCTTTGTGCTGTTTTACTATAAACTTGTTCTCTATTATTTAAATGATGGCCATAACAATGTGACTTCATTGTGTATTTTGGTCTTTCTGAGTTGACCAGCTGCAGATATGAACATTACTATCTATCTATCTATCTATTTTCATCTATCAATATTAAAAATTTAATATTATATATAAAATTATACACACATACATATTTCATCTGTTATGGCCACACTGTAGAATCCCTTAGGATAAACTCTTCACAGTATCCCGATAAATACTATGAATAAGGGACAGAAAACATTATGTGAATGGGGCCGAACAAAAAGGAACAAAAAAAAGAGTAATTTATTAGGTAACAATTACTACATATTTGTCAATATTCAAATCAATTAAATGATAGTTGATTTACTTCTTCTGAATAGAGCAACATTTGGTTAAAACCACTATTGTGAGGGTATATATATATATATATATATAATATATATATAAATATATATATATACACACACACAGTTGTGCTGAAAAGTTTACATACCCCGGCAGAATTTTTGCTTTCTTGGCCTTTTTTTCTGAGAATATGAATGATAAAAAAAATATTTCCAACCACTCATGGTAAGAGGTTGGGTGAAGCCATTTATAGTCAAACTAATGTTTTTTCTCTTATGAAATCATAATGTTAACCAAAATCATCCAAATGACCCTGATCAAGAATTCACATACCCCAGTTCTTAATACAGTGTATTGCCCCCTCTAACATCAATGACAGCTTGGTCTTTTGTGGTAGTTGTGGATGAGGCTCTTTATTTTCTCACACGGTAAAGCTGGCCATTCTTGTTGGCAAAAAGCCTTCAGTTCCTGTAAATTCCTGAGCTGTCTTGCATGAACCGTGCGCTTGAGATCTCCCCAGAGTGGCTCAATGATAATGAGGTCAGGAGACTGAGATGCCTATTCCAGAACCTTCACTTTGTTCTGCTGTAGCCAATGTCAGGTCGACTTGGCCTTGTTTTTTGGATCGTTGTCATGTTGGAACGGCCAAGTACGTCCCATGTGCAGTTTCCGGGTTGATGAGTGCAAATTTGCCTCCAGTATTTGCTGATAACCTGCTGCATTCATCTTTCCTTCAACTTTGACCAGTTGCACACTGAGGAAGCGAGGGAGATACCTTGTAAAACGCGTTTTGCATTGCTGCTTTTATTTAGGACAATAAAAAGACACATTTATGTGGCTAGCTGCCTAGTGTCTTGTCCTTTTTTATAATCTATTGTCTGTAGGGCTGTTTATAGTCTACCCTTGAAGTCTTCTCTTTCTTGCTTTATTAAGTAAGATAGGGATTGCTTTTTAACACTTATTGTACATCTTGAAACAGCCACACCGCTAGTTTTCAGAGAGCCCTGTATTTCAACTGATCTTATTTGTGGGTTTTTCTTTGCATCCCGAACAATTTTCCTGGCGGTTGTGGACGAAATTTTTGTTGGTCTACCTGATTTTCCATTTGTTAATCACAGTTTGAACACTGCTGACTGACAACAATTCGTTGGATATCTTTTTGTATCCCTTCTCTGTTTTATACCTTTTCTGGTAGATCCGTTGACAATTCTTTTGTTCTCCCCATGACTCATAATCCAGAAATGTCAGTGGCTGGATGAAAGATGCAAGAGTCTGTCTGGATCCCAAAAACTCACTCAGCTTTTATGCACACAAACTGATTACAAGCAAACAGGTCACAAGGGAAGATGTTACCTTTAGTAGCCATTCAAACCCGTATGTGTCAACTTCTGTGCATGTTATCAGGCCAAAATCACCAGGGTATGTGAACTTCTGATCAGGGTCATTTGGATGTTTTTGGTTGTCATTATGATTTAAAAAGAGAAAACAGTAGTTTGACAATAAATGTCTTAACCCAACCACTAACCGTGAGTAGAAAAAAAGTTTTTGTGTTATCATTCATATTCTCTGAAAAAAGGCCAAGAAAGCAAAAACTCTGCCGGGGTATGTAACACACTGTTTTTATGTTATATTAATATTATATGTAATAATATATAAATAATATATAATATATATATATATATATAACACAACACACACAAACATATATATCAAACAACACATTTTATCATATATTTACACTCACTATACATATGAACACATTTAAATATTATCATATAATAAATTTACTGTATATATATATAATATATATATATATACATACACATAACACACACACACAGTGAAGTTATTATCTGGTCCCTTGCTGATTGTGTAAGTTTTCCAACTGATAAAGACATGAACAGTCTGAGGGCGTGGTTTGCTATGGCTGGGTGAAGACTTGTGCGCCACAGCTCCTCCGCTTCAACCCAGGAAATACAGGCTGATCGGTCTCACAGAGATGGGGAAAACCAGCAACAAGCGTAGGACTGTGCCCTCGACCTCCTCTGATGCTTCCCAAGGGGCTATCTCGCAGTATTTTGGGCGTTTCTCGGCCCTCATGGGCCCCGAGGAGACGGACGGTGATGGCGGCTGTTTCCAAGATGGCTGCGCTGAGCCCGCGCCAGACCTCCCTCCACGCTGCCCTTCCGCATCGCAGAACTTACCCTCCACTCTCTCTGGTCGGCGCTTTAAGGCTGTCCTCCAAGCCAACTCCCCACCAGCTACTACATCAGCACCCTCTGCCTTAGCCATGCTGAGGTCCTCGCCCAGAAACCACATTACGGCGGGCCCGGTGGGAGATCCTGTGGCGGACATCTCTCCTCCTGCCCTGCAAGCTCCTGTGGACCTGCCCTGCACGCTGCCTCTCACCGAAGCAAGACTGAAGACCGGAGGCACTTCTTCCTCACCCGTGCTCCCCGGCTCTGTGGTGCCTGACGCCGATCGAAGTCGCTCAAGCTCCACACGCTCTTCAACTCTGGGCGCCATTCCAACTCCGACGTATCTGCACACCGCACAGCAGTCAGGACCGATCATCTCGCTGGGGGCGGTGGAGTCAGATGGAGGAGACAGACCTGGCGTGGACAGTCCAGGACAGCAGGTACCAGACCGTGCACGGCCCCAATTGACTGTAGACCCGCTAATTTCTTCCTGCAGCCCCCCTCCTCAAACATCTCCGGACTCAGGTTTTGGGGCTTACCCCCCACCCCCAATCATTTGACTGGAGGTTGCTTATGTCCAGCCCCTCTGTCTCATATGGCCTCCCTCTCTAATGCAGGCTTTTCCCCCAACCCACCAGGACAGTGCCTGTGCCTCTAAAGGAGGACCCTGTGATGCTTACATAGCAGGACCTTCAGGGGCTACTGCTACTCTGTCGGGCCCACTGAAGGGCTTGGTTCCTACCTCAGGGCTGCCCCTTTCCACTGCGAGGAGCCCAGTACAGCAGGACTTTCATGCCCGTTTATTTGCCAATCCTGGGCATTCAGCCCATTCTCTTTCCTCTGGGCCTTCCACACCAGTCTTTGACGCAGATAGCAACCCCGGGGGCCCAATGGACCCACCCTTTCTGGTGCAGCCAGCGCCAACTGTGCCCTCTCCATCCTGGTCTAATCTTCATGGGACAAGCGACTCCAAACTCGGCTAATCTGGACTTCCACCATATTCCTGTTAGTACGCCTCTGTCATGTTCCTTAGGTGTGCACTCTCTCTCATCTATCTCTCCTGCCACCATCCCATGCCATCTCAGTCCAGCACCTGTACTCAGCCCGTGACACTCCCCGACCTTCAACAGCTCACCCTGAACTTGCCTACGAGGCAGGACAGCTCTCCTATGACTCGACGACTGCTTGATGAATGCAGAAAGGAATTCGCTCTAAATGTCTACCAACTTGGACTCCCTCCAACAAGCCCAGGAGTCGTCCTCCACTACTCTTTCTGCCCTACAGGGGGTGGTACAACAGTACGCCTCCCAACTGTTCCATCTCCAACAACACCTGGATGACGTTGAGAATAGGAGGCGTCATAACAATTTACAGATCTGGGGACTCCCTGAAACGATCCCTTCCTCCGATCTCTACTCGACTGTTTCTGCTATTTTTAACGACATACTGGATCGACCTCCAAATGCCCACATTGAGCTCGACAGGGTTCACAGAGCCCTCCGCCCTCCAAACCAAAATGACCAACATCCCCGAGACGTGATCTGCCATGTTCACTTCTTCTTGCTCAAAGAAGAAATCTTGAATCGGGTACGGAAAGAGCGCTCTTCAGCCTACAAAGGCTCTACATTACAAATTTACCTGGATCTATCTCGCCACACTCTCGCCCAGAGAGCCATGTTAAAACCTATCCTCACTGTGCTTAGGGAAAGGAACATTGCCTACAGATGGGGTTTCCCCTTCGCCCTTATTGCCTGGGGGGGCGCCCCTACACTATACAATCCCCTGAAGATGTCCCTGCCTTCCTACAAGACCTCCAAACCTCAGATATCTCTCTGCCGGATTGGCCCACGCTTTCTTCTCCACTGAATAGGAAGCCCTGAGATCGGCCCCCAGATGGACCTAGCTCTGCAGGAACTGGTCTTCCCCCTACGAAATCTCATGGCAGACGATCCTAATCTGCCAAAACATATTTGAGCTCTGGCCCTGCCCCTGCTCGGGACTCGGATGTTGCTACTTGACGTTTCCTCCAAAATCAAGGACTGTTACTGTATGTTAAGCGGCTCAAGGTGACTATCCCTTTCCTGGGTTCCCTGCGGTTATCTTCTGCTGTACCCCATAGACGATTCCTGTCATGTTCCATGACATTACCCTCGCTCTGGTTACAACATGTTTTTGCATTTATCTTTCGTATAGTAGTCTGGTATTTTTTTTACTAATCAATACCACTTGTCATATTACTATAGGAGCTCTCTCTGAACTATGCCTGTCTTCTACGTTTCCCACGTAGGTTTGGGTTCCACTTTAAGCTGATTTTCGGCGCGAGGGTCTTTCCCTCTGCATTCCTTTGTTTTGTTGTCTCTGTCTCTCTTTGTTTCTGACTCTTTTTCTCCCCCCCCCCCCTTTTTTTTTCCCCTCTCTCCCCTCCGTCGGGGGTTGGCAGCGTACATCAGCGTTTATCCCCCTTGATAAATGTGGGGATCTTAATATAGCTTTTCTCAACACCATGGGCCTAAACGCCCCTGTGAAGCGCTTCCAAATCCTCTACCATTTTCATAAGAAACGGGTTCACATAGCGTGTCTTCAGGAGACCCACTTTAAGGCCTCTCACTCCCCTTCTATTAAAAATAGATATTATACCGAATGGTATTGTGCAAACTAATCCCTCTCAAAAAGCAGAGGTGTTGCCATTGCCCTTCACAAGTCCCTCTCACACAAGGTGTTGGACTGCATCATTGACGTCGGAGCTAGATACATCATTCTGATCTTGTCCATTAATGGCCATACGTTTACCGACGTCTATGCTCCTAAACAGGGTCAGGTGTCGTTCCTCCTAGCGGTCCTGGACGTGTTGGACTCTCAAGTGAAAGGGACTATTTTTTTTCCTGTGGGGACTTCAATCTGACTCTTGATCCGATATTAGAAAACTCCTCCGGGCATTCGTCTCTCCCCTACTCTGCCATTAAGCGGGAAAAAAAGGCTCTTCTCCGCTTCCAGCTCAGCGACAGCTGGCATCTCCAACATCCCTCAGACAGGGACTACAGCTTCTACTCTACACCTCACAACCATAGGTGTAACTTTAGGGGGGGGGTACGGAGGGGACTGTTCCCCCCACACTTTTTTCTGGGTGGTGGACGGTCCCCCCACTTTCTAGCCCCTTCAATAAAAACTAATCCATATAAAAGAATGAGAATACAGTAAGTGGGGAGAGCAGAGCATGGAGGAGAAAGAAGTTAACCCTTTTCCTCCTATATTTCTGTGCATCTTGGGGGGGAAAGAGTAGGTAGCAACCTCAGGTGTCAGTGCAGAGTGAGAGCAGCACTGATTGGTAAAACAGGAGTCAGCAGGGGCTGCTTCACCAATCAGAACGCTGCTCACAGTCCGGCACTCTCTGTATCTGGGGCTGTATCTTTCCCTCCCATTGTGTACCACTTCCCCTATGCTCAGCCCTTGTCAGAGAAGAAGAGAAGCTTTTGCCGAATGCCAACTGCACCAGACTACAGGAGACAAGTAAGAAGGGGAAAAGGGTGCAAGGTGTTGTGTGTTCATGTGAGTAGGGTATGTACTGTATATGTGAGATGTGTATATACTGTACAGCCATGTGTCTAGCCATGTCACGTCTTCCCTGCACTTACGCGCCAGGGAAAATGAAAGTGAATGGGGCCGGCCCTGCAGCATTTTAGAAGTGTGGACTGGCCAGCATGTACGTCTAAAACCCACAGCATATAGCAGAGCACACAGGACACCGCTATATGCCATATAAACATTCATGCAGAAGATATCAATGTTGATTCTGGGACAGATTCAGTGCTGGATCTGCCTCAGAACCAGCGTCCAATCCGACAGGAAACTGATTTACATTATACCCCATGTAAAATCAGTGTTGTTGTTTAGATGACACTGATTTTTCTCGAGTATTTTTGGCGTGTAGTGTCAGCGCCTACGAAGTATTCTTTGAGGTGTTTTATGCACTAACAGCACTAATGGATAGGACGCAGAAATCTGTCTTGGGCAGTCTGGGTCATTTGCTATTGGAAATTCCGAGTTTGCAAGTGCCGAATTTCTAACACGCAAATGACACCGTCAGTGCTGAAAAACCGTCATGTGAACTCACCCTAAGTGTGTAGTGTGTCTGTGTTCAATATATGTATATATACACACACAATTTCCGGGGTACCTTGTTTAATGTAGTCCCTGGGATACAGTGTGTAATGTACCATATATTTCGGACTATAAGACGCACTTTTTCCCCCCCAAATTTGGGGTGAAAAACAGGGGTGCGTCTTATAGCCTGAATATACTCTCAGGCCGGCAGGAGACTGGAGTGCTGCGATGCTGCAGGAAGCTGCGGCGGAGTTTAAAGGGTTAAACCCTGGCGCCAGCTTTCCACAGCATCGCGGAACACCAGTCTCCTGCCAGCCCAAGAGCGTTTAATGTGGACGGCGAGCGCTTGTTGTGGGCCGCATGCGCTTGGTGTGGGCGGCAGGTACTGGGCGGCCACAGAGTACGGGCGCCTGCCATTCAGTGTGGCCGGTGGTCACTCTGTGCGGGCGGGAGGCTGTTTTGTGCGGGTGGCCGGACATTCTGTGCGGGCTGGTGGCGGCAGGATGTTCTGTGCGGGCAGCTGCGGCGGCACTAACTTGCGGGTGGGCAGCAGATGGAGCCTGGTCCATCCCTGCTCTTAACATTTCCGCCGACAGCTGAATGAGGGGCGGTGCTGTGCACCGCTCTTCTGTCCAATCACCCCCTGCAATTTAATTAATTTAATTGCCATGGCAGCTGTAGTCTCATGCAGCTGCCATGTATGTACACTTATTACACCCTGCATATGGCAGTGTGTAATAGGTAATGAATGAAAAATCCTATGTACAGCAGTACAACAGTGCTGCTGTATATAGGACAAAGTGAGCCCTCTAATGGTCAAATACCCTAGGGGGACTGAGTATTAGGGTATGTTCACACGGCCTGTTGGGTCCGTGTGACCATACGCTTTTGTGATGCGTGTCTGGGTCCATCTGAACGGACCCAGACACGCATCTAACAATGAGCAGTGTTTGCATCGCGTCTTTCAGATCCGTCTTTCAGATCCATTAAAATTTTTGGAACGGATCCGAAAGACGGATCGGACAGACGTGATGTAAACACACATTGGTGATCACTCATGTGAACGCCAATACATGGTTCCCATTGCGGGCAGGGTTAAACTCACTGCTCATTGTTAGATGCATGTCTGGGTCCGTTCAGATGGACCCAGACATGCATCACAAAAGCGTATGTTCACACGGACTCAACACGCTGTGTGAACATACCCTTAAAGTAAAAAGAACAAAGTTTAAAAAAAATATTAAAAGTTTAAATCACCCCCTTTTGTCATTTTACAAATAATAAAATAAAAAAGTTACACATAATTGTTATCCATTAAAGTTAAAATGTTGCGGCCTGCCCATGCATCCAGAATTCCTGCTTCTGTGATGTCGGCGTCTTACTGGCTCACATTTCGAATCTGGGAGCAACTTGAATGAAAACCTTTAAATTGGGGTTTTTGATAAAAACCGGGGGGAACCGGGCCCAAACGTCGCAAACTATAAAACACCTTGAGTTTTTATTCAGCCTGCCCGTAATTTTTTTGACAAGATTATCATTGGGACCCCAAAAACCTGTAACCCCTGACAATTTAAATGTCTGTTGTTGTTTTTATTAAAGTTACTAAGTTTTACTGGTTTCATTAACTTTCATGGACACTGTATGAGCGGGTTGTGGAGATCCCGCCTCTTGAACCAGGTGGCGAATCCCGGCTAATACAATTTGGATACACAGGCCAATTATATTTATATGACATAATTGTTATCACCATGTCCGTAAAGGTCCAATCTATTAAAATATAACATCATTTATCCCGTACGCTGTACAGAATAGAAGAAAAAAAATTCCAAACGCCAAAATTGTGGTTGTTTGTGCATTTAATATCCCCCCAAAAAATGGAATAAAAAGTGATCAAAAGTCACATGTATCCCCCCAAAAAATACACTTCAGACCACAGTTTTTGCTTCAAATTTTTTCTTCCTATTTTTCTCCTCTAAAACCTAGGTGCGTCTTATAGTCCGGTGCATTTTATAGTCCGAAAAATACGGTAATAATCTCTGGGTATGGTGTAATATAACCTCTGTTGTACAGTGTGTAATGTAATCTCTAGGTTACGGTGAATAATGCAGTAATATCTGGGGTACAAAGGGTAATGTAGTAATCTCTGGGGTACAGTGAGTAATGTAATATCTGGTGTATGGTGTGTAATGTAGTAATCTCTGGGGTAAGGTGTGTAATGTAGTAATATCTGGGGTAAGGTGTGTAATGTAATCTCTTGTGTATGGTGTAATGTAATCTCTCGTGTATGGTGTAATGTAATCTCTGGGGTACAATGTGTAATGTAATCTCTGGGGTATGGTGTAATGTAATCTCTGGAGTACAGTGAGTTATGTAATTCATTTCTAGGGTTCAGTGTGTAATATAATACATTTTTTTGGGGTACAGTGAATTATATTATTTCTTGAGTACAATGTACAATTCATTTTCGAGGTGCTATAATTTAATTTCTGTGGCTACCATGTGTTATATAATTAATTTCTGGGGTGTAGTGAGTGATATTTCTGGTGTATGGTATTCCATAAAATACATTTTGGGGTACAGTATGTGACATAAGTGATTTTTAGGGCTATAGTGAGATTGGGTTCTTTTATTTTCCTCATTCTGTTGTGTGTATAACAATTTAATGGAGTAGTGATGGGGGATGGGAAGGGTTAATTGAAATTTGCTGCATTGCACAACATTTTTAATTTCAATCTAGAGGAGGAAATATTGTAGGTGGGCTGGTTCAGTTTCATTTACAGGGCTGCTTTTTAGTCCCAGACCGGCTCTAAACCTCAGTAGTTAGAGAGCCACTCAGAACCTTACGGATTGCACCAAAAGTGTTTGCCATAAGGACTCCATCCGGACCTGCTGAGGGAGCTCACAGTGCTCCCTCAGACCTCCTATCTGGGTTAGAGGGGGCCGCTTCACAGCAGTGAGAGGAGGGGAGAAAAGGGAAGGGAGGGGAAGTGAAAGGGGAGGCGAGTGAAGGAGGGAGGAATAGGAAGATAGGGGATGATAGGGAAAATTGGTCCTCCCACTTTTTGAACCAAAGTTACACCCCTGCTCACAATACATATAGTCGTATCGACTATCTACTTATCCAACATGGGGCGCTCTCATGGTTGCGACATACCTCTATTGGCAATGGGATTTGGTCGGATCATGCCCCTGTATATGCATCACTCTGTCTCCCGTCCTCGGCTACTAAGCAGACTTAAAGGGAATCTGTCATCAATTTTATTGATGAAATATTGTGTGTTCATTTTTGTCTACATTTTTAGTATATTTTTTTCTTTCATTCAATTTGTGGTAAATATTAAAAAATGCAGAATAATTTTCAAGATTTCCCACCCACCAGAGGGAGCACATTCAAGAAAAAAAAATGTTGGTTCATGTACAAAGAGGGTGTAATACAGCACTGCTGTAACTGTGGGCTGGTCTGGTGGTGACCTCACATGCCTCCCCCTCCCCTGTGTGCATAAGGAGGGGGATGTGGATTGTAGATTCTGAGTCACCATTTTGTTGGTGACTGAGGACACCATACAGAGCTGCTGTGTATCCATAGCTGAGTAAAATTGTGATTACATTTAGGGTATGTTCACACGGCGTCTTTGACTCCATGTAACATACGTTTTGGATATGTGTTTGGATCCGTCTGTCAGTCCCCAAACAGACCCAAACACGTATCAAATAAATAGCAGTGTGAGTATAGATTGCTGTTTATTAGAAACACGCATCGGCTTTCATACGAGTGATCGGCAAAACGCGTCTCACTGCGTCTTTCGCATCCATTCCAGGAAGTGTCATGTCAATTCTTGGTCCGAAAGACGCAGCAGGAGCCCTATAAACTGTAGGGTGCGATCCTGCTGCAGCCAAAATGAATCCAAACACTCAGCTCTGGAAGACGCTGCGTTTTTTGATGCGCTTTTCGGACCCAACGCGGATCCAAAGACACCGTGTGCATATACCCTTACTCTAGTTCACTATGGATATGCGGAAGGAACGCCACAGTATATGTCTGCATTCCTGCTCACAGGTAGCCACAGGTGGCCACCCTCCACATACCCTAAGAACGATGTACACGACAGGAGGAACAAAAGAGGAACGATGTATATCAGAGGGGAACGATGTATATGACAGGAGGAACAATGTATATAAGAGGGGATTGATGTATACGACAGGAGGAACTAAAGAGGAACGATATACATCATTCCCCTCTGTTAGACATTGTTCCTTCTTAGTTCCTCCTGTCGTGTACATCATTCCCCTCTAATATACATCGTTCATCCTTCGTTCCTCCTATCGTATACATCGTTCCCCTCTGATATACATCATTCCTCTTTAGTTCCTCCTGTCGTATACATCATTGCCCTCTGATATACATTGTTCCTTCTTAGTTCCTCTTGTCGTATACATCATAGGGGAACGATGTATATCATAGAGGAATGATGTATATGACAGGAGGAACTAAAGAGGAACGATGTATATCAGAGGGGAACAATGTACATCACAGGGGAACGATGTATACGACAGGAGGAACAAAAGAGGAATGATGTATATCAGAGGGGAACGATGTATACGACAGGAGGAACTAAAGAGGAACAATTTACATCAAAGGGGAATGATGTATACGACAAGAGGAACTAAGAAGGAACAATGTACATCAGAGGGGAATGATGTATATGACAGGAGGAACTAAAGAGGAAGGATGTCTATCAGAGGGGAACGATGTATACGATAGGAGGAACTAAGGATGAACTGATTTTAAAAAATGGATTTTAGCGTCAAAATCCGTAAAGAAACAGATTGCACAATCTTGAATTGCACAAACATCCTCAGCGACAAAAGCATGATCACTTTATTAGGAACGAGGACACATCGGACACTTGTCTGCAGAATTGATAAGGTATAACCACCCGACCTCTTCTGCTTCTCTGGCAGCCTTGCTGGAGCATGGAGCGACTGAGGAGACGTTCAGTAGCTGCTCCTCTGGGCTCCACAATCATGGCTGCCTGCTGTGACCTGTAGACACTGGAGCAGAGCTGAGGTCACAGCAGGGAGGGGCTGTGAGGGATCTCACTGAAGCTAATAAGATGGGAATCATCTCAAGTCTCTTATCTACAGTGTTTACTTTATGGCAGCTTCCTGTGTGTCCTGCTCTCACACAGCACAGGGCGGTCTCTGAAGAGGGCAGTGTTCTGTGCACACAAGTTTCTGGTATAACTGTCTCTACAGGCTCACCATGAAAATAAATGTAATGGAGAATAAAAAGGTGATAGAAAACACACACTTTACTGCAAAAAACAAAACAAAAACTGCGACACAATCCCTTTAATGAATCTTTACTGACTGATTCGGTCTGCCTGGCAGACCTCCATCAGACTATTGAGTATTTTGTCTCCGACCATGAGAGGGATACGACCGCTCCTACAGTAAAATGGGAGGCTCTGAAGTGTGTTTTAAGGTGCTTCCTTATTAAGCATGGGAGTCGTTTCAAGAAGGCGAAAGCCGCTGCTGTTGTGGAGGCTTTGCAAAAAGTAACATCACTGGAGACTCTCCATAAGCAGGCCCTTTCCCCGTCCGTTCTTCAGGATTTACTAGTGGCTCGGCTTGAGGTGTGACACCTCTTTGAGGCCTCATGGGGCAGATTGCTGCAGATCAACCGCAGTAGGTTCTATGAGTTTGGTAACAAGAGTGGCCGCCTCCTGGCTAGGGTGTCTAGGGATCAAATATCTTCCTTGCTCAGGAATTTAACTCTTATTACTCCAAACTTTACCGATTACCGCCTAACTCCTCCCGACACTCTCCTCCCACACATTCACCTCCCTCCCCTTCCCCAAAATTATCTGCGGATTCGGCTCAAGCATTGGAGGCTTCATTCTCATCCAAAGAGGTTAAATTGGCGATAGAGGGTCTGCCAGGTGGTAAAAGCCCTGGTCCGGACGGCTTCACTGCCCAATTTTTCAAGACTTTATTACCTCCCCTTTCCCCGATCTTACTTACCACCTTCAATGCCATATCGGCTGTTACCCCAATCCCTATGACTCTCTCCGAAGCGCACATCACCGTGATTCCCAAAAAGGGTAAAGATCCCCAAATGTGTGGGAATTCTAGGCACATCTCCCTATTGAATGTGGACCTGAAGATCTACGCTAAATTGTTGGTGAATTACCTTAATCCCTTCTTGCCTACGTTGATACACCCGGACCAGGTTGGCTTTGTTCCCGGCATGGAGGCCCGGGACAACACGCTCAAGACTTTGGATATAATTCAGTTTGCGCGTACTCGTAGAGTTCGCTTGATGGTCCTGTTCCTTGACGCTGAGAAAGCCTTTGACAGGATCTCTTGGGAATCCCTGTCATCCACTCTTGCCCGTGTTAGCCTGGGTCCTCTTTTCTTGGCAAAGATCCTGTCTATATCACAACCCATCCACTAGGGTGAGAATTAATGGAACTTTATCTGACCCCTTCTCCATATGTAATGGCACCAGACAGGGATGCCTGTTATCCCCGCTGCTTTACATCTTAATTATGGAACACCTTCTTGAATCCATACGCTCCAGGGGTGTCATGATTGGAGGCCGCGAATTTAAATGTTCGGCCTTCGTCGATGACCTCCTGATCTATATAACAAACCCCCTCATCTCCCTCCCCTCTTTGATGTCTGAGCTGGCGCGATTTAGCGCTTGGTCTAACTGCAAATTCAATTATAGGAAATCTGAGGCCCTCAACATTATGATAGACCCAGCTACTAATGATATTCTTAAAGGGCAATTCTCTTTCTCCTGGCCATCCACGGGTATCTCTTACCTGGGGATTTTAATTCCTGCTGACCTCTCCAAGTTATTCGAAACAAATTTCTCTCCCTTGCTAGTCAAGATCTCCACTTACTCTGGGCCTGGTCCCAGCGAGACTTCTCCTGGTTTGGTAGGATGAGTATACTTAAGATGTCCATCCTCACAAAAGTCTTATACCTTCTTCAGACGATTCCCATTTCCGAGGATTCGGAGGGATTTGTTGTCTAGGCCCAAGACTGCCAGTGGCGTGGGCCTCCCTGACTGCCGACTTTATTATTTGGCAGCGGCTTATGCCAGGTTTCTGGACTTGATCCATACCTCGCAGGGGAAGTTATGGGTTCACATTGCCCAAGCTCTATGCTCTCGGTTCCTGATAGCTCTCCCCTGGGCCCCTGAAGGTATCCTTTCGGAATCGAGTGGGCTGTCCTTTAGTTCGACTCATACTCTACTGATCATCCGTAAGGCCAAACCTTCTGAGGCCCTGCTGGACTTGAAGGGTCCTTTATTCCCAGTGTCCAATAACCACTTATTTCCGGCTGATTTCTCTCGGTATTCTTTCCTAGGTAATTCTAAATTGCATCCCCTCCTTGCCACTCACATTCATAATAGAGGTAAATTGCTCCCTCTGACCGACCTATTAAGGGAGGGCTGTCCTGCCCCTAGGAACTTTTTTGAATACGTTCAATTGAAGCATTTCTTTACCACTGTGATTAAAAAGACCAACTTTGACAAAGCCCTTTCCCCAATGGAGAGATTATGTCTCTCCTCCTCAGTCCCTAGGCACCTAATCTCCCAGATCTATCTGTGGCTCCTTCCCCCTGCTGATCACCTCGTTCCCTCCTTTTGTGTGGCCTGGGAGTTACAGATTACCTTCTCTTTAGATCAATGGAGGAAATGTTTCCACCTTATTCACAAAGCTTTAATGGCTAGTAAGTCTCACGAGACTAGTTATCAAATTTTCTCCAGATGGTACAGGGTACCAGTACTTCTTCCCAAATGGGTCCCTTCTGTCTCGGGTATGTGCTGACGCTGCAACCAGGAGCCTGGCACCATGGTGCACATATTGTGGGGTTGTCCAGTCCTTAGGAGGTTCTCCAACTATCTCCAACTGTATTGGGGTCTCTTTTCCTGATTCCCCTTAAGCCACCCTTTTATTTATGTTCCGATTCCCTCAAACTAAATACAAAAAATCATTGCTCAGGCACCTTCTGCAGGTAGCTAAAACGCTCATATCCAGACAATGGTGCCATACCTCTCCCATTTTTTTTTTCTCTTCTCTCTCTCCTTTTTTTTTTTTTTTTCTACTTCTCAATGCAGTCTAATGTTAATCTCATATGCCACCCAGTTGTCTTTTACATATGTGTGCTTATACGTGTTCTTTTCATTGTTGGGAACGTCTTGTAACTGTGTCTTAATCATTGTGTTTCCTTATGTGATTTGAATGCGATACTCTGTATTGTTCCTGTTTTTGTTATAGTAAAAATAATTGTAATAAATTCTAAATTAAAAAAAAAAAAAAAAAGACGACCAGTCTATAATTTTAAGGGTACGTTTATTTTAACATTGAGAGATAGAATATCAAAATAAAATCCAGAAAATCAGATTATTTAATGTATTGACATTTTGTGAGAGTAATATGTAATTTGGATCCTTACCAACCATTAGAGTTCTAGCTCTACAGAGCAGTTATATGCTCCTAAATCACTCGTTCCTGCATTAAAGGACAGTGGTCTTAATAGTCACCTTTAGAAAGACTCCTGCCACAGACTCAATTAAACAGATTTAACATCTTAAACATGGGACAGACCAAAAAGCTTTCAAAGGATGTCATGGACAAGATCATAGACCTGCAGAAAGCAAAGTAAGACGCTGCACGAGAAGAACAAAAATGTTGGTGCAATAGTAAGAAAAAGGAAGAAATACAAAATGACTGTTCATTCGGACATCAATCTGGGACCACCATGCAAAATCTCTCCTGTGGGGTATCTTGATTATGATGGAAGTACGAGATCGCCTTAAAACTACTACAGGGGTAGGGGGGGGGGGGGGGGGGACTAGTTAATGATCTTAAGGCAGTGGACCACGTCACAAAAAAAAACATTGGTAAACACATTATGCCGTAATGTAGTTTAAAATCCTTGCAGTGCCCACAAGGTTTCTCCCTGCGCAAAAAGCACCATGTGAAGGCTCTGTCTGAAGGTTTGCAGTGAACACCTGGATGATTCTGTGAGTGATTGGGAGAAGGTGCTGTGGTCAGACGAGACAAAAATTTAGCTCTTTGACATTAACTCAACTCGTCATGTTTGGAGGAAGAGAAATGCTGAATATAACCGTCCCCACTGTCAAGCATGGAGGTGGAAACATTATGTTTTTGGGGTGTTTCTCTGCTAAGGGCACATGACAACTTCACCGCCATCTAATGGGTGAAATCAGATGGTACCATGTTACCGTAAATTTTGAGTTACAACCTCCTTCCTCCGCAGGACATTTCAAATGGGATCGTCGGGGTCTTCGCAGACAATGACCCAAAACTTACAGCCAATGACTACAAAGAGTGGCTCAAAAAGAAGCCGCATTAAGGTCATGGAGAGGGCATAGCCAGTCTCAGACCTTAGTCCATAGGAAAAATTATGAGGGAGTTGAATCTCCCGAGTGCCTAGCGACTGCCTCAAAATCTTAATGATGTAGAGATGTCTGGCAAAGAGGAGTGGAGCAAAGATTCCTCTGGTGCGCAAACCTCATTATCAAACTACAAAAAAGTCTGGATGCAGTGCTTTGCCTCTAACAAGGGTTTTGCCATCAAGTATTAAGTCTTGTTTGCCAGAGGCATCAAATACTTATTTCTCTCAGCAAAAAGCAAATAAATGTATCTAATTTATACAATGTGATTTTCTGGATTTTATTTTTGCTATTCTATCTTTCAAGCAGTCAGCAAGGGATCAAATAATTATTTCCTTCACTATATATACTGTATATATAGCAATGTTCATACCTTTAGCTGAGGTAAATTGCAATAATATATACCATACACACACACAAATATATATATCTATCTATATCTATTGTGAGACAGTGACAGGGGGAATAGTGGACGGACGATATATTTCCCAAGAGTACTCTCCTTTGTGCTTAGGGCGCACCTGGGCAGATGCGTGTCACCGAGGGCCTGGGGGGACTCGGTGAACGGGAGAAGCGACCAGCCTTGTGTGTCAGTAGCCACTTTGCTACAAATGGACATGTTGTTTAGTATCTAAAGCAGGTTCCATTCCGCTTGTGTCGGGGTCGGCTTTTCCTGGGAGTGGTCAAAGAAGCGGGTGGGTGGCCACTCCCACGCCCCAGGTCGAGCGGGGCTCTGGCCTATAAAGCCTGAACCTTACGGGCTGTGTGGCGTGCTGGTGTATGCTGTGGATAAACAAACCATGTGTGAGTAACAGACGCTGCTGCAACTAAGCATAGTGAGGGATAAAACTGTGTGTAAAGCTAGCGCTCAGCGAGCAGGCGTTTATTTCTGTTAGCCTGAATGTAAGGCTTGTTTTTGTTTTTGTTATGTGCCTGCTGAAATAAACCCAGGCAGCGATGGAACTTGAAAAACTATTCCGTGTCACTGTCTTCTGTTGTGGAAGCCCTGTTTGCTACTGCCGCTAAACCTCACACTATATATATATATATATTCTCTTCTTCTCTATAAAGATATATATATTATATATAGTATATTATATATATTATTATTATATTATAATATACATAGTATTCTATTTTCCTGACAAGTGAAGGTGCACCTGTGTATTTATTTTTGCTTTGTTGGTTTTTTTTTCCTGGAAAGTAATTATTGCTTGTATTGGTGCTGCATGCTTAACCCTAAAGCTATGTTCACACGGGTTAACTGTGGGACGTAATTACGCCCCGCAGTTACGCCGTGTGGCCAGGGGGCGGGGTGGGTGGGAGGGGGGGCGGGCACTTCGCCTAGGCCCATAGAGAATCACCTGCGTATACGCCGCTAGAAGTGACGTGAATTATCTCCACCTCAGCGTAATTCGCCGAGCAGGGAGAGGAGAGTAATCCCATAGTTCTCTATGAGAACTGGTGGATTACCGTGTTACTGGGACGGATTCAGCCCGTAATTGGCGCACTCCGGCGCGTTATTACGGACTGAATTGCGTCCCGCAGATGGCCGTGTGAACATGGCCTTACAATACAGTGTTTTTTTCTTTCACATTTAGTGTTTATTAAACAGTCTTCTTTAACATAACACAGTAATAAACAAATTATGCAGTCAAACAGCATTGTGTAATACAATGAGCAACACATGATCAGTATTACTTGTCCGGTAATAATAAAACAGATACACTTAATGCCAAGAGCAGAAGTGTAATAAAAAAAAAAAAAAGTGTACGATTGGACTGCAACAGGAAAAGAAGAGGGAAAAAAAGGGGGGTGGGAGGGAAAGGGTGGAACCTAGTCAGTCCACCGGGCTTCGGAGGGACTTCAGGAAAAAAGGGTCAACTCCAAGGGTCTGTCCCAACCCAGCTAGCCAGTCAACCCAGCAGAGTTTTAAATGCTTGGGAGTTTTGGTAGAGGACCCATGGCCTCCAGGTGTGCAGTTCCTCCATCCGATAGAGGAATGAGACTTCCTCTATCCCCTCTGAAACTGAAGGAGGTGAATTCTGACGCCAGCACCTGGGTATCACAGTTTTAGCCGCCTGAAAGGAGGTGCCTAAGTAATGATTTCTTATAGGCGGTTTGCGAACATGGGAACATAAAAAGTTATGTGGCTTATGGGGAATCTGGCACCGAGGCCCCGGTGCAGTCTTTAATGCAGGCATCCTCAAACTGCGGCCCTCCAGCTGTTGGAAAACTACAACTCCCATCATGAATTTATCTAATCTATAACAGTGGGCATGATGGGAGTTGGTGTTTCCCAACAGTTGGAAGGCCGCAGTTAGAGGATGCCTGCTTTAATGGCTTGAAGTATAGTTCTCCAAAATTTCCTGAGATTTTCGTAGCCCCACCAAATATGGACCATGGTACCAATCTCTTTGTTGCATCGCCAACATGCGTCTGGTACAGTGGGGTACCATTTATACAAGAGCACCAGCATCCTGCACCTCCTAGAGAGAATTTTGTAGCTTGTTTCCTGTGATTTACTAGCTATAACTGCTTTATGAGTAAGGTGGAAGCACTTCCTCCATTGATCAATAGTGAATGTCTTCTGTAGCTCTTTTTCCCATGCCATGCAATAATCTGGGAGAGGATGATCTATGGGAGAAATGAGCCATGTATAGATCTGGGAAATCAGGTTCCTAGGGACTGAAGGGGAGAGACACAGTCTTTCCATTGGAAATAAAGCCCTGTCAAAATTGGTTGTTTTTTTTTTATGCCAGAAGTAAAGAAATGTCACAATTGGATGTACTCAAATTGATTTCGGGAGGTAGATTGTCCCTCTTTTAACAAATCTGAAAGGGGAAGTAGTTTACCTTTGTCATGTATGTAAGTGGATAGGAGTGGCTGGGTCTGAACTCCCCAGGAACAAATTCCTAGAAAACCCAGCTGGGAATAAATGGTTATCGGAGACGGGGAATAACAGACCTTTTAGATCTAGTAGGGCTTCGGAGGTCTTAGCCCTACGAATGATCATAAGAGTATGGGTCACACTAAACGACATCTTGTTCGGGTCCGTCAGAATAGCCTCTGGGGCCCAAGGGAGTGAAAACAAGGATTGTGGGGATAGGACTTGAGCAATATATACCCAAAGTGGGCTGTGGATCAGGTCTAAAAACCTCGCATAGGCTGCAGCCATGTAATAAAGTCTACAGTCGGGCAAACCAACAGTTGGGCTTAGATAAGAGGTCTCATCAGATTATTAGTTGTCGGGAGTGCCCAATGAACTCACTAAAACAGCGTTGAACCCTAAGCCAAAAGGCGTTTGGAATAGAGATGGGGATCGTCTGAAGAAGGTATAAAATTTTTGGGAGGATGGACATCTTCAGGATATTCATCCTGCCAAACCAGAAGAAGTCAAGCTGAGACCACTCTTTAAGTAAGTGAGAAATTTTGGTGAGCAGATGTGAAAAGTTAGTCTCAAACAATTTGGAAGGGTCAGCCGGGATATGAATCCCCAGATAGGAAATTCCTTCATTCGGCCAGGAGAAGGAGAATTTCCCCTTGAGGGCGTCTATAATTGCAGAGTCGATCGTGATATTTAGGGCCTCAGATTTTGCGTAGTTAATTTTGTAATTAGACCAGGTGCTGAAACGCGCCAGTTCAGATGTCAAGGAGGGAAGGGAAATAATAGGATCCTTTATATAAATCAAAAGGTCATCAGTAAAAGCTGAACATTTAAATTAACGATCACCAATTATGATGCCCCGGATGTCCGGGTTGGTCTGTATAGATTCCAGCAACTGCTCCATAATTAGAACATACAATAGCGGAGACAGGGAGCAGCCCTGTCTAGTGCCATTCTGAATGACAAAAGAGTCGGACAGGGTTCCATTGAGGACGATGGCTTTTAGAAAGAGAGTGGTTGGCGAAATACCACTCAGAGTAGCATCTGTTCTTAATGGAGGGGGGATAGTTAGATTTGAAATGGGTTTCCTGGAGGCACAATATGTGAACCCGTTTCTGATGAAAATGGTAGAGAATCTCGGAGCGCTTCATGGGGGCGTTCAGACCCTTTGCAGTGAAAGAAGCTATATTAAGGTCTCCCATTTGTCAGAGAGGGACAAGGGGTAATGTATGCTGCCGACCCCCGGAGCCCGATGGAGAGATAGGTGGAAAAAAAAAGAGGGGAGGGGGGGGGGGTGCGTAAAAAAAAGAGAGAGAAAGGAACAGCAAAAAGAGAAGGTAGGAGAAAAAAACACCTTCTAAATATACAACTCTAGTATCAATAAACCAGGGAGACCCTTATGCCAGAGTTTGGCTATGGGGGAGTCCCAAACCTACGTGGGAAACGTAGAAGACAGGCATGGTATAGAGAAAGCTCCAAAATCAGGATGTTAAGTGAGCATGAAGAAGGATAACCAGGCTAATATATGAAAAAGCAGAACAAAGATAATTCAACAAATGGTAACCAGGAATAAAATGGCAACATAAATCTTTAACAGGGTGCCGAAGCGTAACCCGCTATGTCACTGATTATCATGATCCCTCAAGAAACGTTGCAGTCTCACACCGAGGGGCAGACACCAGTGCAAGCAGGCAGTAGACAAACTCAGGTGGCCGCGTCAGAGTCCTGGGAGGGAGCATGACTGGAGACCAGATGGGTTTTACTGGAGCGTGCTCCTCTGCTGCGAGCCTTTCTGGGGGAAAGGCCAGCTCTGGGTGGTCACAATCCCATTTCAAGGGGCGGATCTCTGGATTTCTTGCCCGGAGGAGGAGAAATCATGGGCCAGTCCGGCAGGGATACGTCTGTAATGTGCAGGTCATGCAAGAAAGTGGGTACATCCTCTGGAGAGCGTAGAACATAAGAGCGATGACCAAGATGTGCGATGAGAGCGTAGGGAAAGCCCCAACTGTATACAATGTTCCTCTCTTTTAGTACGTTGAGGATAGGTCTAAGCATAGCTCTTTGAGCAAATGTGTGGCGGGATAGGTCCGGGTAGATTTGTAAAGCAGTGTTCTTGTAAACAGGAGCATCCCTTCCATACCCGGCCCAAAATCTCCTCTTTGAGAAGAAAGTAATGAATGCGGCAAATCATGTCTCTGGGGTGCTGGGCATCTTGATTAGGGGGATGTAAGGCTCTGTGGACCCTGTCCAATTCGATGTGTGTATGCGGTGGACGGTCCAGTATATCATTAAAAATGGCAGATACAGTCATATATAGATCTGAAGATGGGACCGTCTCAGGAAGGCCACGTGTCCGCAGGTTGTTGTGTCTTCCCCTATTTTCTACATCATTTAGATGTTGTTGCAAATGGAAGAGTTGGGCCGAATGTTGTTGTACTACTCCCTGCAGGGCAGAAAGGGTAGTGTAAACAAGCAAAAATGTCAGCTCACCTATTGTGTTGGCATCCGCACGTGTCCCGTCCAGAGCACGACGTCCAAGCATTCAGTAATAGTGAAAAATGGCACAGCGGTTCCAAAGTCCAGTAAAAGAAATATATTTATTTCCAAATCATTAAAATCAAGAAAAGGAAGCACCTCCATCGCATTGCACAAAAATCATTAGATCCCAATTAACGCCGACGTGTTTCGGGTGGCATACCACCCTTAGTCATGGCATAAAAACAACAGTTGACTGGTGCATGTATATATACTACACATAGACAATCTAAAACAGCAACTCACCTGGTCATGCCCGCCAAACTCTAGCTGTAATGTGTGCCGTTTCCGGAACACTAGCGGCTGCATAGCCGCGCATGCGCTGAGCCTAGGACTTCCGGGACGCTACCGGTAACTATGATACTTGAGCGCGCACACGCACTAGTGTCTAATCCGGGAAGCTAATTGTAACTATGGTAATTCGGTGCGCCTGCGCACCAGGGTCTAGTCGCGCGTGCGCTGAGCCCCGGACTTCTGGGACACTAACCATAGCTAAAATGCATAAGCGTGCCTATACAAGAGAATCTAACCGTGCAAATACACAGCAGTCAACCCCGGATATTTCCGGGACGACTGCAGCAACCTGGAAACCGCAGCACGTGTGCGCACTGGATGACAATAATACAAGCTGACAAAATTATGCGTCCCTAGCAACCGGGATAAAAAAGCTGCAGGAAAACCGGACTATAACAGATAGTGCCTATATAGGCAAAAACTCACCGTATGAAAATATAAAATGAGAGGAGAGAAAAGCGTATCACAGAAAAATTATAACCCCAAATATAAAAACATCAAAGCTTTATTTCAATTGGTTAAAACTTAAATATAACACACTATTCCCTTATTTCAAAAAACTAACTTAATTACATGTAAGATAAAAAGAGGGATATACTTAGGCTTCCAAAAGGAGATAGTCACCAATCCTGCCCCGATATAGTCCAGACGAATTGGATACTTCCACTTTTTACCCAAAACTGGTCCTTTGATATAATAAGTAAACTGCCTCTATAAGTATCCTATTTAAGCCCTAAGAGATGCCTTTATGGAGTTGTCGCCCCGATAAGGGCGGCCCCAATGTACGGCTTACACCCTAGATAAACCTAGATATTACTAAATTAGGGCAAATGGGTATACACAACAGAGAGATTTCAAAAAAAAATTTATATAGTCTCCCGACGCGTTTCCCCAAATCAGGTTCATCAGGGTAGTCAGTCACTCAGATACATGCAGATAGTCCACGCCATGATGGAAGAGCGTCCCCCAATCTCATAAGGACCTCCTTAAATATACCTCACAGAGATTAGACAAATTGGTGAACCACCCATCTTATTAACATATATATATCAACATCTAATCCTATGTCTCAAAAGTATGCACCAAGTGATAAGTACAGCTGTTATAAGGCTCCTGTAAGCAGCTGTCAGTATTCAAACACTGACAGTAATACTTGCCGCGCATCTCAGCAGCTACACGCGCCCTCAGCAATCGGCGTCCGGAATTGGCAACTGCGCGTGCGCGGCTTCAGACTACTCGCGCATGCCCAGTGTGCGGCCTCCCGATCAGTCACCTGCGCACGCGCGGCTACGAGGCCATCGCACATACCTGAACCTCAGCGGTATTTCTTACTGCGCAATACCAAGAGCCATTAGCGGTTCATTATACATAACTCAAAACGATAAGCAGTCACCCAACGTCCCTATACATACCCCGTACAGCATGTTTAGATAACCTCACCGCACAAACCAGGGGTAAGGGCCCTAATACTCATTATACAATCCACAATCCTTTTACAGTTACCATTGATTAGGATATATTAACAGTATCTGATCTGTACAAACGCTCCTTCGATACCACAGATCAACTATACTTATAGATTGGTATAATTAAGCAAAGATAAAAATATGCATAAGACATAGGAACTTTTATGTGACAATGTCACAAGCACATAATATTGTACAGATAGGAGATGCACCAACAGGCCAATCACCAAAACAAGGGAAATATCAGTACCTACTATTTATGATATTTTAGATATAGAAACAGGAGTAAATGCCTAACTCAGACATGATATCTCCATAACACTATAGGCAAAATTTCTCTGATACAACTTAGTACAGTGAAGAGCACATTAAATCAAAGAAAGCATCCAAACTGTAAAGACTCATTAAGGCCACCAGGACTCACTGATCTCAAACGGTAAATCCACTGGGCCTCTTTCCTTAAGATCATGTTATCCAAATTTCCTTTCCTGGGCGACGGATGAATCACCTCTATGACAAGAAATCTGAGACATCCAGGGTCACCCCCATGCATCTCCCATACATGGCGGGCAATCGCTGTGTCCCTCCTATGTCGCACATCACCCAGGTGTTCTCCCACTCTTCGGCGCATCTGGCGAGTGGTCTTGCCTACATAGTAAAGCTGACATTCGCAAACACAGAGGTAAACCAAACCTTCAGACTTACAATTAAAGAAACCTTTTAGGACATATTCTTTACCCTTTTGATCCTTAAATGACTTCGTCTGCTCTATAAAGGGACAGGCTACACAATTATCTCCACATCTAAACATCCCTTTCGGTCTCCTCTCTAACCAAGATCCCTCTCTCCTAGGCCGTTTATAATGACTTTTAACTAGCCTATCTCTTAAAGATCTCCCACGCCGATACGTTACGAGTGGTTTATTTGGCAATATGTCAGAGAGGTCATCATCTGATTGTAGGATATTCCAGTACTTAGTCAAAATCGCTTTTATCTCATCAGCCCTGTCATCAAACATTCCAATAATTCTGGCTTGGCCCTCATCCTTTTTTCTATTTTTCTTTGGTATCAACAATTCCACACGTTCCTGCTTCCTCGCATATTCAAAGGCTTGCTGTCTAACCTTAGCTGGATAGCCGCGAGTAGAGAGGCGACGGTCTAAATCATACGACTGCTTAAAGAAACCGTCCTCATGGGAACAGTTCCGTCTTATCCTCAGGAATTGCCCCCGGGGTATACCCCTTTTCAAAGCTACTGGATGATGACTCCCCCAGTGCAGCAAACTGTTGGTCGCAGTGGGTTTCCTGAAAACAGTAGTACTCAAAGATCCACTCAGTGTCTTTCGGATCTCTACATCGAGAAATGAAAGCTTGATAGAATCTATTTCAAAGGTGAACCTCAAACCCAAGTCATTATTATTTAGGACAGAAATAAATTGTCCAAAAGTGTCCTTGGGACCGTTCCACAGGACAAAAATGTCATCTATGAAACGGCCCCACATCTAAACATCTAAACGGGATGTTTAGATGTGGAGATAATTGTGTAGCCTGTCCCTTTATAGAGCAGACAAAGTCGTTTAAGGATCAAAATGGGAAAGAATATGTCCTAAAAGGTTTCTTTAATTGTAAGTCTGAAGGTTTGGTTTACCTCTGTGTTTGCGAATGTCAGCTTTACTATGTAGGCAAGACCACTCGCCAGATGCGCCGAAGAGTGGGAGAACACCTGGGGATGTGCGACATAGGAGGGACACAGCGATTGCCCGCCATGTATGGGAGATGCATGGGGGTGACCTGGATGTCTCAGATTTCTTGTCATAGAGGTGATTCATCCGTCGCCAGGAAAGGAAATTTGGTAAACATGGATCTTAAGGAAAAAAGGCCCAGTGGATTTACCGTTTGAGATCAGTGAGTCCTGGTGGCCCTTTAAATGAGTCTTTACAGTTTGGATGCTTTCTTTGATTTAATGTGCTCTTAAACTGTACTAAGTTGTATCAGAGAAATTTTGCCTATAGTGTTATGGAGATTTTCATGTCTGAGTTAGGCATTTACTCCTGTTTCTATATCTAAAATATCATAAATAGTAGGTACTGATATTTCCCTTGTTTTGGTGATTGGCCTGTTGGTGCATCTCCTATCTGTACAATATTATGTGCTTGTGACATTGTCACATAAAAGTTCCTATGTCTTATGCATATTTTTATCTTTGCTTATTATACCAATCTATAAGTATTAGTTGATCTGTGGCATCGAAGGAGCGTTTGTCAAGATCAATATGAAATACTGTTAATATATCCTAATCAATGGAAAACTGTAAAAGGACTGTGGATTGTATAATGAGTATTGGGGCCCCTTCCCCCTGGATTGTCCCGGTGAGGTTATCTAAACATGCTGTACAGGGTATGTTAGGGACTTGGGTGACTGCTTATCGTTTTGAGTTATGGATAATGAACCGCTAATGGCTCTTGGTATTGGCAGTAAGAAATACCGCTGAGTTTCAGGCATGCGCGATGGTCTCGTAAACCGCGCTGTGCGAAGTGGAAGGTCTGAGGGAGGCCGCACACTGGGCATGCGCGAGTAGTCTGAAGCCGCGCCATGCGCAGTTGCCAATCGGACGCCGATTGCTGAGGGCGGTGTAGCTGCTGAGATGCGCGGCAAGTATTACTGTCAGTGTTTGAATACTGACAGCTGCTTACAGGAGCCTTTAACAGCTGTATTATCACTTGGTGCATACTTTTGAGACATAGGATTAGATTGTGATATATATATGTTAAAAAAGATGGGTGGTTCACCAATTTGTCTAATCTCTGTGAGGTATAAATTTTAAAGGGGGTCCTTTATGAGATTGGGGGACGCTCTTCCATCATGGCGTGGACTATCTGCATGTATCTGAGAGACTGATTCCCCTGATGAATCTGATTTGGGGAAACGCGTCGAGACTAGGGAGACTATATAATTTAATTTTTTTAAATCTCTCTGTTGTGTATACCCATTTGCCCTAATTTAGTAAAATACTAGTGTTATCTAGGGTGTAAGCCGTACATGTGGGGCCGCCCTTATGGGGCGACAACTCCATAAAGGCATCTCTTAGGGCTTAATAGGGTACTTATAGAGGCAGTTTTACTTTATTATTCAAAAGGACAGTTTTGGGTAAAAAGTGGAAGTATCCCAATTCCTTTGGATATATCGGTGCAAAGATTGGTGAATATCTCCTTTTGGGAAGCTAAAATATTACTCCCACTTTTTATCTTACATGTAATTAATTTAGTTTTTGGAAAATAAGGGAATAGTGTGTTTTATTTAAGTTTTAACCAATTGAAATAAAGCTTTGATGTTTTTATATTTGGGGTTATAATTTTTCTGTGATAGGCTTTTGAGACCCTGATGTTGATATTTGTTTGCTGTAAGATAATAGGAGAGAAAAGCGGGCACGAATAGGGATTGCTGTGTAACATGCAGGACAGACATATGACCGATATGCATACACCATAGATAAAAATGTAATACATAGTGAGAAAGAATCCTAAGAGAAAGGTAAGTTAACACGGACCCCAATTCAGGGACCATATATTTTTGTGGGAAAGAAATGTGATCCTATATATTGGTGATAAAATGTAATCCTATATGTTGGTGATGAAACATCCATTACCTTTTCAGATATAAGCCTGATTGGATGTTAAACCCATATATCCAAATATTAGTAATGGAACATCCCCTCACGTTTCAAATTTAAGCCTGTTGGTACTGTGGTCTCTAAAAAAAAATCCAGTAAGCTTCTTTGTCATGGAGAATTCGGCTAATATCTCCACCCCGTGTTGGTTTAATGATCCGTTCAATCCCCATAACCCTTAAATCTCTATAACTACCCTCATGGACATCCCTGAAGTGGTTGGAAAGATGGGATCTATTGCGAGTGGAAGTATTAGTGATATCGTTAAGGTGTTCTAGGACACGGTTTTAATTTCCTTGTGGTGCTACCCACATAATATAGATTGCATGTTGTGCATTGAGCCAGGTAAACGACATGGTGAGAATTAAGTTTATGTATTCTTTAATGTAAAAAGTTCTAGTCTGGTGGCTATTTGAGAAGGTTTTACCTGTGTTCACAAAATTGCATACCCGACATGGGTGAGATACACAGCGGAAAAAGCCTTTTTGCTTAAGCCAATTTTGTTTATTACTTTTTTTAATAATCAGAATTTGGGGATAATAGATTCCCTAATGTACGGGACTTTCTAGTAACCACCTGAAAGCCTTCAGAGAGAATACCCTCAAGCACAGGATCCTCAGTCAAAACAGGTAGATGTTTAATAACAATCTCTTTAATTTGTTGGAATTGGGCACTGTAATTTAATACCAAAGTATTCTTTTTGATTTTTATTCCTATTTTTGTTTTTGGAAATTTGTGAATTTTTCTTGCTCAATAATTGGTCCCTTGTTTTGTGATTTACAATAGTGGATGCTCTTTGTAATGTCCAAGAGGGATATCCTCTATTACTCAATCTTTTTGTGATGTTTTTACATTCCACTAAGAAATCATTTGTCTGACTACAATTTCTTCTTGCACGGATCATTTCACCTACAGGAATAGATTTATGGGTGTGTTTAGGGTGGTAACTGCGATGATGGAGGATGATGTTCCCTGCTGTGGCTTTACGGTAAGTTTTTATCATAACGTTTAGTCCCGGTTGGCCGGATAATTCCAGATCCAAAAATTGAATGTCACTGTCACTGACCTGGTGCACAAACCTTAAGTTGCAAAAATTATTGTTTAAATAAAACATAAAGGAGGGTATGGCAGATACATCGCCCCTCCAAATAAAGAGGAGATCGTCGATGTATCTGCCATACCAAAAAAGAGAATGAACAAAAGGATTTTCAGGAGTGTAGATGTAGGCGAGCTCCCACCAAGCTATAACAAGATTAGCCAGGGAAGGTGAGAACTTCGCCCCCATCGACACCCCCTTTATCTGTAAATAAAAAACAGAATAAAAAAAGAAAAAAATTATGTGTCATCAAAAAGTCAGTGACAGTGAGCATGAACTCAATGAGTTCCCTTGAGTAATTACTGTGCCTACTAAGATGGAAATCCAATGCCTGACGAGCCACTCGATGCGGGATGCTGGTATAAAGGGCCTCAACATCGCAGCTTAGCCATGCCATATCCTGTTCCCATATAACATCTCCTAAGCGACTCAAAACATCACGGGTATCCTGCAGGTGACTAGGGACTTTGGAGACTAATGGCTGCAAGAGACCATCGAGCCATTGGCTCAATCTTTCTAAGAGAGAGCCAATGCCCGACACAATGGGTTGCATGGGGGGATTATTTGCATCCTTATGAATTTTGGGGAGTCCGTATAGAATCGGAATTACATGGTAATCCACCAAAATATAATCCATTGGTTTTTGTGTGAAAACCCCCATGGTCACACCTTCCAACAAAATCGACTGCATTTGTGTTTTGAAATAATTGGTTGGGTCTTGTGTTAACTTACGATAAGTGGTTGTGTCTGAGAGCATGATTGTCATATTTTGGACATATTTTGATCTATCCATTACAACTACTGTGCCCCCCTTATCCGCCATCTTAATAACCAATTCCGTATTTTCTTTTAATTGTTTGAGAGCCTTTTGCTCTATGTTAGTTAAATTGGAAAAGTTGGGATTGGGGGGCACAGTCTTTGCTAAGGTCCTCAAATCTCTCTCCACCAGTGTTTGGAAACGATCCATGCCCTGGGTACGGGAATGGATGGGATAAAATTCCCGGTTGGTGATAGGAAGAGAGGAAGAATATGTGGTGCATTCAGTAAGATCTGATGATTCTCTGTGTAATTCCTGAAGTGTAAGAAGAGATATTTGTTCTTGGACAGTGAGTGACCTGTAATTGAGGTTATCCTCTGTGTCTTGACACACCTCATTATTACTTTGGTCATCTGCAGCCACGTATGACCCCTCATCATCTTGTATGTTATTATCCCCTGAATCCTCAGGGGAGGATGAAAAATGTCTCTTTAGTGTGAGGGATCTTACAAATAGATTTATATCTTTAAGTGTAGAGAATACATCAAAATTTGTTTTGAGCCCAAAATTTAAACCTAACGACAGAACTTTAATTTGTGTGGTATCTAATTCAAATGACGAAAGATTTAAAACGTCTATGTCTTCTTGCGATTTCACGTGTTCTGTAACTGTCTGGTTTTCATTTTGTTTTTTTCTATGTTTCCTTCCTCCTCTTCGCCTCCTCTGTTTTTTGTTCCCTTTTTAGCTTTACCCTTTGGTTGGCGCACAGAAGATTGAGCCCTGGCGTTTGAGGTGAGATCTTCCGTGGAGTCTCCATTATTATCTGTGGCAGAACCTGAGTCCATTGAGCCAAAGCTAACACGTCTTCGATAAATATGGGGAGTGTGGTGATTTCTTCGTTTTAATATAGATTTTGGGGTGGATGAATCGAATTTACGGTGTCCCCAGTCGTAGACTGTATCTTGCTCGCAATCCTGTATATCTCTTTGGAATTTAGTTCTTTTGGTCTCCATTAGGGAACTCTCTATTTTCTCAATATTGGCATCCACTTGTTTTTCCATGGTATCAAATTGACCAGATTCCATTTTAGATTGTAAATCTTCTTTCATTTTTGCGATTTCAATGGAGATTTCTTTTAATTTATTTTCCTCATATTTGACTATGAGAGCCATGAGATTTAGGGAACAGGCAGATAAAATTTGGTTCCATTCCATTGTGAATTCTGTGGAAAAGATGGTTGTAGAAATTTTCTTTAAACGGAGACCCCGAGGTATCATGTCTCTTTGAATATAGTTGGATAATGTGGTCTGATCCCACCAGACACGAGTTTCTTGGATTTTGAGTTTCTCATATTCTTTCAGTTTACCTGTGATGTTTTGAGTCGCTTAGGAGATGTTATATGGGAACAGGATATGGCATGGCTAAGCTGCGATGTTGAGGCCCTTTATACCAGCATCCCGCGGCTCGTCAGGCATTGGATTTCCATCTCAGTAGGCACAGTAATTACTCAAGGGAACTCATTGAGTTCATGCTCACTGTCACTGACTTTTTGATGACACATAACTATTTCTTTTTTGATTCTGTTTTTTATTTACAGATAAAGGGGGTGTCGATGGAGGCGAAGTTCTCACCTTCCCTGGCTAATCTTGTCATGGCTTGGTGGGAGCTCGTCTACATCTACACCCCTGAAAATCCTTTTGTTCATTCTCTTTTTTGGTATGGCAGATACATCGACGATCTCCTCTTTATTTGGAGGGGCGCTGTGTCTGCCATACCCTCTTTTATGTTTTATTTAAACAATAATTTTTGCAATTTAAGGTTTGTGCATCAGGTCAGTGACAGTGTTATTCAATTTTTGGATCTGGAATTATCCGGCCAACCGGGACTAAACGTTATGACAAAAACTTACCGTAAAGCCACAGCGGGGAACACCATCCTTCATCATCGCAGTTACCACCCTAAACACACCCAGAAATCTATTCCTGTAGGTGAAATGATCCGTGCAAGAAGAAATTGTAGTCAGACAAATGATTTCTTAGTGGAATGTAAAAACATCACAAAAAGATTGGGTAATAGAGGATATCCCTCTTGGACATTTCAAAGAGCATCCACTATTGTAAATCACAAAACAAGGGACCAATTATTGAGCAAGAAAAATTCACAAATTTCCAAAAACAAAAATAGGAATAAAAATAAAAAGAATACTTTGGTATTAAATTACAGTGCCCAATTCCAACAAATTAAAGAGATTGTTATTAAACATCTACCTGTTTTGACTGAGGATCCTGTGCTTGAGGGTATTCTCTCTGAAGGCTTTCAGGTGGTTACTAGAAAGTCCCATATATTAGGGAATCTATTATCCCCAAACTTGATTACCAAAAAAAGGAATAAACAAAATTGGCTTAAGCAAAAAGGCTTTTTCCGCTGTGGGTCTCACCCATGTCGGGTATGCAATTTTGTGAACACAGGTAAAACCTTCTCAAATAGCCAACAGACTAGAACTTTTGACATTAAAGAATACATAAACTGTAATTCTCACCATGTCGTTTACCTGGCTCAATGCACAACATGCAATCTATATTATGTGGGTAGCACCACAAGGAAATTAAAAACCCGTGTCCTAGAACACCTTAATGACATCACCAACACCTCAACCCGCAATAGATCTCATCTTTCCAACCACTTTAGGGATGTCCATGAGGGTAGTTATAGAGATTTAAGGGTCATGGGGATTGAACGGATCTATAAACCAACACGGGGTGGAGATATTAGCCAAATTCTCCATGACAAAGAAGCTTACTGGATTTTTATTTTAGAGACCACAGTACCAACAGGCTTAAATTTGAAACGTGAGTGGATGTTCCATTACTAATATTTGGATATATGGGTTTACATCCAATCAGGCTTATATCTGATAGGTGAATGGATGTTTCATCACCAACATATAGGATTACATTTTATCACCAATATATAGGATCACATTTCATTCACATAATATATAGGTACCTGAATTAGGGTCCGTGTTAACTCACCTTTCCCTTAGGATTGTTTCTCACTATGTATTCCATTTTTATCTATGGTGTATGCATATCGGTCATAACTGTTAATTTTGTCTGTCCTGCATGTTACACAGCAACCCCTATTCGTGCCCGCTTTTCTCTCCTCTCATTTCATATTTTCATACGGTGAGTTTTTGCCTATATAGGCACTATCTGTTATAGTCCGGTTTTCCTGCAGCTTTTTTATCCCGGTTGCTAGGGACGCATAATTTTGTCAGCTTGTATTATTGTCATCCAGTGCGCACGCACGCTGCGGTTTCCAGGTTGCTGCAGTCGTCCCGGAAATATCCGGGGTTGACTGCTGTGTATTTGCACGGTTAGATTCTCTTGTATAGGCACGCTTATGCATTTTAGCTATGGTTAGTGTCCCAGAAGTCCGGGGCTCAGCGCACGCGCGACTAGACCCTGGTGCGCAGGCGCGCCGAATTACTATAGTTACAATTAGCTTCCCGGATTAGACACTAGTGCGCGTGCGCGCTCAAGTATCATAGTTACCGGTAGCGTCCCGGAAGTCCTAGGCTCAGCGCAAGCGCGGCTATGCAGCCGCGAGTGGTCCGGACACGGCACACATTACAGCTAGAGTTTGGCGGACAGCTAGAGATTGTCTATGTGTAGTATATATACATGCACCAGTCAACTTTTGTTTTTATGCCTTTAAAAAAGAGTGGTTTTGCCACCCGAAAAAGCGTCCGGGATTAATTGGGTTTTAATGAAATTTTTGGATTTGCTGGGGGGGGGGGAGGTGCTTCCTTTTTTTGATTTTAATGATTGGAAATTTAAAAATATTTCCCTTTTTTTTACTTTTGAACCGCTGTGCCAATTTTTTAAATTCTTTCAGAAAGGGTAGTGGGAAAAGGAAAAATTCCAATTTCTTGTTGAAGAAAATTCTACTTTTGGGGACATTATGGAAAGATCTGACCGAAATTGGGCAAAGTCTTTTCTGCCCTTCTTCAAGAAAAATTTCCTAACCCCTGGGAAGGGAGCTGTTGAAGATCAACAAGAGTCACTGGCTGGTTGGAGATATGTGATTTTAAGATCCAAAAAAAAACATCCCCGGGGGAAAAAATAGAATTTTGGCGGAGGGGGCATGTCGGGAACAAGGGATGGAGGGGCTTTCGGGGGTGTTTATGGCGATCTGAACTCTGCGGGCAAAACTGGGCCAAAGTTGGGGGTTTGCAAATTTTAGGGGGGCCAGGCCGGGTCAGTGATGTGGAAAATTGGCAGCGAAATTTGGGGGGGAGCTCTGGGTTTTGGGGAATGACAAACCAACTCTTTGTTAAAATAAAAAGGGGCATTTTTTTGGGAGTCCCCTGGACCAAGATGGAGAGGGTGGTCTAGGCGTGAGTTGGGCTTGGAGAGGCAAGTCCAAGGGGCCCTTTGGGCCCCTGTCCCAAAAGGGGGCGCCCCCAAGGGCAAAGAAAAATCCCAATCCCCGTTTTTGGGGCGGGGGAGGGGTAAGGGCAGGGCAGAGGTGTTCAAAATGAAAAGGGGTCCCCTTGGAGTGTTGGGGGGAAGGGCCCGTTGGGGGCAGAAAAAAGCCCTCCAAGGGTCGGGAGGGCTGGAATCCGCGGGGGCCCCGGCCAAAGGGCTTTTTGTAGCGCCCCACCAAAAGTGAACTGAAGTCCTGAGGGAACCCTGGGGGGAGATTTTAAGTAGTTGGGCCCTTGGGTGATGTCGGGGGCTGCTGCAATTTGGGGCTTCTCCTTGGCTGGGGGGTACAGGGGGAGACCCCTGATTGGGCAAAGGAAACCGTAGTGTTTGATTGGGGCCCCGAGGGGGGATGTTTGGGAGGGGGGGGAAAAAGATGGGGGCCCCCCGAAAACCCCGTACCCCCCCCTTGGAAATTTTCCAGAGAAGTTTCCCGTTTCCCTTTCAAATCTTTCGCCGCAAGCGGAGGGTGGGAAATGGGACCTGCCCCTTGGGCGCATGGCGGGGGCCTGTTTTGGAGGAAAGGGGCCCGGGTTTTCCCGGGGGTGCCCCAGATTTCCGCTGGAGCGCTCTGTACCGGACCCGGTTTTCGGGCCCCGGGGGCGCCCCGGTATTGTCCGAGCCTCTGGTTTTTATCGGCCCGTCGCTGTGGCCCTAAAAGGCTGGGACAGTTTCCCCCGGGGGGAAATTCCCCCCGTTTGGGGGCAGATCGCCCGCCGGAAAGGGCCCCACCTGGGTTGGGGGATTCCAGGGTGGGGTTTCGGCCCCTGAAGCCTCCTCTGCGGCGTCCGACTCGGGTGGAGGGTAAGTTCCCCCCATCTTGGTGGGTGGCCCTGGGTTTTCGATCCATCCGGGTTTCCCGGGCGGGCCCTCTTTAGACTGCTTTCCTTCCCCATCAGGGCCCTTTGGGGGCCAACAAAGCAGGTTTTAAAAACGGCAAAATTTTTGCGAAAATTTTTACCCCTTTTGGAGAGAAAAGCAGGGATTGGGGGGGTGCAGTCCCCCTGCCTTTTTTCGAGTTTTTTCCATGATTTAAAGGGGGATTTGCCTTGGGGTTATCCCGGTAGGGGGGGAGGAGTGTAAAACCCCAAATTGTCTACCCGGCCATGTCAAGCCACACCCCTTCACAATACAGTGGTTTTAATCAAATGTTGTTCTATTCAAAAGTAAATCAACTATCAGTTATTTTATTTGAAAAATTGGGGGAAATATTTGGGGAAAGTAAATTTTCAAAAATTTTTCCTTAAAATATTTTTCTTTTTTTGTTCGGGCCCCCTTTTAAAATGGTTTTTTGTCCCTTATTTTTTTAAAATTTTTCGGGGGGTACTGTGAAAAGTTTATCCCAAGGGATTCTACGTGGGGGCCCTGGGCAGACCATAGAGATCTATAGGGCAAATGTAGACAAATTGGGCAAAAAACAAAACTTTTGCCCCTGAAAAAAGCGTGGTCTGCCAATGGTTTTACCTTTTGAATTTTTTAGGGGCTCGTTAGGGGTCGGTTTTTCTGATGAATTCCAACCCAATTTGGGCGAAAGTTTTGGGTTTTGATGGGGCCCCCTTTTTTTGTCCATCCAAAGGGGGGTTTTTAAAATTTCTATATAACAGTTCCCTTTTCTGTAAAAGTTTTTTTTTAAGAGTTGCAAAGTTTTTCTTCCGGGGGGGGTGGGGGCCCCTGATTTTGGCCAAACTTTTAGAAGGGCCCCCACCCCAGGATTTCCCAAAATTTGGGCTGAATTTGGGATTAAATCAGCCTGGGCTAATTCCAAAAGTTTTGGGGGGGATTGCAACTCCCCCAACAAATGCCGGGAGCCCCACAAACTATTTCCCCCCGGGGCCCAGGGGGGTGTTTCCCCAACAGCCCAGGGTGGGAAAACAGTGGGGGACGGTAACCCCGCTCATTCCCGCCCCGCACCTTCTGCGGGGGGTAGAAAGGGAAGGGGGACCCCCCCACACCAACAGATTCCCTCTGCCCTGAGGCAAACAGCAGTGAAAGGGGTCCAGAGGGCCTTCTTAGGAGGGGGAGGAGATGGGGGGGCTGGGGACGCCAGCCCGCCCCGGGCGATATTAAACCTGTTTACACGGGGGGGGTGGACCGGGGGAAAAAAGGAAAAAGACACCGTCCTAACTGGTTCTAATACCCTAAAAGAGGTCCTGAATCCACAAGCAGGAAGACTGGCAAATTCTTAATTTTCGAAAACCCTTGCTTGCACATCAGAGACATTGAAATGTCTAAGGGAGCCTGGGATAACGCAAGGGGAATTAAATTTTCTGTGCCAGTGCCCCGTGACAATTTTCCCCCCCCCAACGCTGGTTTACCTTTGAGTGGGGGGAAAAAAGGCAGCCATCCTTTCCCCTGGGAACCCCCCCCCCCTTTGCAAACAAAAAAAGAATGTGGAAAAAAAACTGCAGTAATTCCAAGGGGACTTCCTTGGACTCAAAGGGAGGCCCCGCTGGGGGCTTCCCCTTCCCCCACAGGGCCCCCTCCCTTCTGCCTTTCCTTTCGCTGTGCAGTCCGCAAGCTCAGGGGGGGGTTGGTGAGTTTATCACTTTCCTTCTCTTCGGGCTGGGACTGCCATACCAAAATTTTGCCCACGGGGGGCAGTGTTGCTTAACAGAACACAGCTTGAAAATTTAAAAAAACATCACTAGCTATTTTTTGCTTGAATGTGAACTGTTTGCCGCTCTCTTTTTCTCCAAAAACTCCCCATGGCCAAGGGGGCTCCGAAACCAAAACTTTTGATTGCTATTTCCCTTTAAAAATTTCAGAAATTTTTGGGGGGGGAAACAAAGACTGCATTTTTTTCCTTTTCCCCCCCCCCACCCAAAACCTACCCTTTCCTTTTTGTTTTTTTTTTTTTTGTTGTTTCTTATTTTGTCTTTTTTGTGTTTTTTGGACTGTTTTCACAAACGTGTAAGACGATTTGCACTGGGCCCCAAATTTATCCCCCAAAAAACCCGAAAATGACCAAAATCTTGAAATTTCCCCTAAATCAACAAAAGAAAGTGGGAAAAGGAATTTCTGCCCTGATACCTCCCCCGTAAATTCCCGCCTACAATTTGTATTCTAGGCCCAGGTCGCCCGGGGGGATGGACCCAAAAAAGGGCCAAAAAAACCACAACAAAAGAAAGACCCCTCTTGTTCACAGTCCCCGTCCCCCAAATGTTTTCATCCCCAAAAGGGGCCCAAACCTTTCCCCTTTGAAATTTTTTCCCCAAAAGGTGGCGCAAAAAGAAGGGGGGGGGGGGGAAAAAGTTCCCCCCCCCCAACCCCCCCCAACTGTGCACCGGGGAAGGGGGGGGGGTGGCGAGGCCAAACCCCCACCGGAAAATCTCTATTGGGTACATCCACCCCCAAAAGTTGTCGCCCCATAGCCCCCAGGGTCCGCCACGACGTAACCTTGTAATGCAACAGTGGTTTGGCTCAGGAGGTTTTTGCGTCTGATGAGCCACATTAGCAAGGGGGAAAGGAGGGTTGCAAACCTCAATTAAAATTGCTTTTTCGCAAATTAAACACAACCCAAAGGGACAAAAAATCGTTGGGGTCTAGAAAACAGAGTGGCTTCTTGCGAAGGGGTCCAAATTTGCAGTAGAAAACTCCCCCGAACCAAAATAAAAAACTTAGGAAAAACTAAGGAGAGGGAAAAGGGAAAACCGGGAAAAAACCCCGGTAGAGGGGAAAAACCCCCCGTTTTTTCGGAAAACCCCAATTTTGTTGAAAGGGGACAACTTGATATCGTAAATTTTACCATTGGAAAAAACCCGAGCTCGGGGAATAAAAATCAAACCCCTTTGGCCCCTTTGGAGTGGAGCGGGCGCACAGACTGGGGCCGCAGAGGCCGGAGGGCGATAGGAATACCAGACCACGTCCAGTCATTGCTAGGTTTCTCAACTGGGCCGTCAAGGAACGACTCCTAAGGGCGTACAGAGAGCACAATGGTTTAATGATAGAGGGACATAGGATTCTCCTATTCCAGGATTATTCCGCTAGTGTTGCACAAAAACGAAAGTCCTTTACACCCATCTGTCGGTACTTACATGAACAAGCCATTCGCTTTCAACTGGCTTACCCGGCGCGGCTGCGGGTTCAGGTGGAGGGCAGACAAATAACATTTGACGACCCGGTACTCGCCAGAAGGCACTTCAATATAGGCGGGGATCATGATAATGGTTAAATCTTGAAAAGGGAGGGACAGGGAGGCTTTGTAATTGTATGTTTCTCATTATCTGTTTGTGCTTACTGCACTTGTTATTCATTAGTAGAGAATTTGTTGAAGTAAGGAGTCTACAAAGACCCCTGATTGCACATGTTATGTTAAATGTTTATACCTTGTTAATGACATTTATCTTCTATCTCACAAGCGGAGTGATGTCGGCGCGCGGCCCCAAGGGGGTGAGGGACAAACTGCACTATGAGAGTGTTTCGCTGCAGGCTGGGACGGCGGAATGGTCTCGAAAAGAACGTGTTATCTTGATCACATATCAGGAGTATAAGGTACCATGACAGCAATGCACAACACCTCACACTCCCCCACAGATACCCCATTGTCTTTTACAAGTTGGAATGTCGCGGGCCTTAACACACCCATTAAGAGGAAAAAGGTACTGACCCACCTTAAGAGGCTTAAACCTGATATTATTTACATTCAAGAAACCCATTGGAAAAAAGGAAAGGCAGCGGGTCTCAGGGCCCCATGGCTTGATTCCTGTTACACGGCAAGCTTCTCTTCCAAATCAAGGGGCGTGGCGATCTTGTTTCGCAGGGGATTGGGACAGGGGGTTTTTGAGGGGAACTCGTCGCGAAAAAAGGTAGATTTTTAAATACTAAAAATTAAACGGCGGGGGACATATTAAAACCCCCCTTTGAAGGGCTTTCCCCCAAACCCCCCCAAAATACAAACTTTTTTCCAATCTCAAAAAATTAAATAACGAAAGAGGGGGGAATTAACCTAATTATAGGGGGGAACTTAAATTTCAGTTTTGAACCCTTTAAATGGTTTTAAAACCCCCCCCAAGGACAAAAAATTTCTATGGCTATTTTGGGATAAAAATTTTCCCCCAAAAGAATCCTAGACTTTTATTTGCCCATGGGGGGCACTTAAAGGGCTAATTAAAGAGAATAAAAACCATGTTTACTCCTGGGTTTTCCCCAGGAGCTTTTTACGTTTTTGATTACTTTTTAATTTTCTAAGAAAATTTGTGGAATCCCACAATCAGGGAAACCTTACTGCCTACCCAAATTTTCGGGACCATCCCCCTTATCTCCTTATTTTGAGGGGTTGGCCCCTCCCAGGCATCAAGCAAGTGTTGGCGCTTTCCCGCATACTTGACCCTTCTGATGACTTTAAATTTTTTATACAGGTCCAATGGGCCAACAAAGTGGACGAAAACCTTTGGAAACCCGGGAAAAAGATGCCGGGGTTGTTCGGGGCTGTTTGAAAATGGCGGGCCTTTAGGGGGCACAAAAAAAATTTGTCTCAAATAAAAGAGGGGAAAGGTGAACAGAAAGTTTTTGGCCCCTTAAACCCCCACGCTTTGAAAGGCACAGGGGGAAAATTTGGCAGGGACCCAACTGAAAAAATAAACCCGGGGCCCTACAGGAGGGGGAAAGGGAAATTTAAAATTCTTTTGGGTTACAAGTCAGGCGGGGGGGCTAGTGAGTTTTAAAGCAAAAACAAATATTTCAGAGGCCAAACAGGTCGGGGCAACTTTTGGGCTCGCCTCATAAAAAACACAAAGAGCACGGAAAGCCTTTTATAGCACTGAGGATCCTCCCCAATAACATACCCCACTAACCCGACGAGATATTTTAACCCCTTTTCAGTGACTATTTTGAAGATAAATTTAAGAGCCCCCCAAAACGGACAAAAATAAAATTTTAAAATCTTTTTTTGGCATCCCAGCCCTTTTCTGGCCTTTGGGAGGACCATAGGCCCTTTGCTAGAGGGCCCCCCAAATCACGGGGAGGAGGTGAAAATACCAACCCCTTTTCCCCAAAGCAAAAAAAAAAGGGGGCCTGTTTGGGTACAGTGCGGAATTCTAAAACTCCTACCCCCCACGGGTTTTGCCCCAATTCTTACTTTTTAAATTTTATAAAAACTCCCAAGGCCAGGGATCCATGGATCTTTTTCGGGTTTTCGTGCACCAAAATTTTCCCCAAAGGCCGGTTTAAAGCCCCCAAGTGATTAAAAATTACCGCCCAAAGCGTTGCTCAACCCTTACGATTTTTAAAATTCAAAACCAAAAAACCCTTAGCAACCAAAATTTAAAACTTTTTTTTCCCTTTAATTTTACCCAATGCAGGGGGATTCATAAAGGGGAAATGGAAATTTGTCAAAAACTTTCAGGACGCAGGGGAAAGGCGCCCGGGGAGAGCCATGGGCCAGATGCCAAATCTTAAAATTTTTTAAGCCGGGGGATTCCCTTAAGGCTTTTTGACATTTGTTTTCCGGGGCCTTTCCCTTGCGCTCCCAATGAAAAATTAAAAATTTTTGGCCTTTAAATTTCCGAACCTTTATTTCCTATTTCCAAGAAGTTTCTCACACCCAATTTTTAGCCCAAAAACCCCTTTGGGCAGACCCCGATCGACATTTTTTGGGGCCACGGCGGGGAATGCCCCTATCGCCCCCCTTTTTTTAAATTTAGGCCCCTTGGGAAACCCCCGGTTTTTTCCCCCCCCGGCCGGGGGGATGGGGGATGCCCAAGACCGCCTTCTCCCCACTCAGTGGAAAATAGCCCCCCATTTGGGGAAATAAAGTGCTTTTGGGTTTGACCAAGACCGGGGGCTTTGCTCTTCCTAAAATACTAAAAACCCTTTTACAGGGGATAGGCTCGCTTCCCCGGTTATAACATAAAGGTAGATAAAACAAATGCCCTAAGGGTTAAAGGGAAGGTTCTCACGCCCCGCATGGGCAACCAAATACCCTTTAAACTGGTGCGATAAGCCCGCTATAAAATTTTGGGGGGTAAAAATAAAAAGGGAAATCCTGACCTTTTTAAAAGGGCCCAAACCCATCTCCCATAAAATTACGGAAAGGGGGAAGATATTGGAGGCATGGAGGAAATTCCCATCGTCAAGGGAGGAGGGAAATCTTTTTAAAAGTTTTTTCGAGCCCCCAAAAAAATTTCTTTTACCTGCTACACCCCCCCTGATTTATATAAAAACACAAAGAGTGAAACCCCATTGAAGACCCAAAACCCCCGGGTTTTTGTTTGGTGTGGGGGGGGGGCCTCGGATCCCGTGGTTGGTATGCAGCAGCCCAAAACCCAAGGAAAGGGAAATTAAAAAACCCAATTTTCAGAGCTTATAAAACAGCAGCTCGTTAAAGGGGCCCACGGGGGTTTTGGTAGGGGAACGGCGAGTTTTTGCGGACCCCGAAACTGATCGGGCCCGGGCCTTTGGGGAGCCCGCCCCAAATTTTACTTCTTACATATGCCCGTAAAACTCGTTCCACCCGGGTTTCAAAACGAACCCTTTTAAATTGGAGGCTATTTGAAAAGCATGGCAAGGATGAAAAAAAACGGCATCTACCCCCCAAAGGCCCGTCGTTTTTCCTCCTTTGGGGGGAAAACCAGACTTTCAGGGAGGGCCCCCCCATAGAGAGTTTGACCACGGGGGGAATGGGGGAATTATTTTGGAAAATTTTTAATTTTAGATAAAGAGAGACAAAGACAAATTACTCTTGAGGAAAATGGGCTTTTTTTTCCGGGGAAAACTTCTCTTTATTCTCAAAACCTTACGCCCGTATTTATGCCGGTCCCAAAATGCACAGAAAAATCAAAAACGAAGGAACCTGGGCCCTTTCGGGAAAAAACTTTGGGTTATAGCCCTCCTCCGGGGGACTGACATCTCTTCTCTAAAAATTTTCCCTACAACAGCCCTTAGTTTTTTGCACAAAAAAAAATTTGGGGCTTTAAAAAAGGGGAAAAACGGATGCCCCGGAGTTGGGGACTTACAATCCTTAAAAAGGGCCCTTCCCTTTAATACCCCGCAAATTCTTATGGGCTAGAGAACCTAGAAAATGCCCCCTCTTTTTAAAAACCCAGGGGCCTTATATTTCCCCAACTGTTTTCAGGATGGGGATTTGGAGTGACGGGATTTTTTCCGCTGTCAAGGGCCCGGGAGCAACATTTTCTATCCCTTTTGGGGTTTTGCCCTTATCCAGAGATTCTGGAAAAAGGGGTGTTTGTCCTTCAAAGGGAAAAACATTTAAACAAAACAACCCCCCTAACAACACACTAGGGCCATTTTTTGGCCCATCGGAAAACCCCAAAGAACGCCCTGTGAAACCGGGGGAGTAGGAAGCTTCTATACATAAACTCAGCAGCAGGGTTTTAAAAAAATTCCAAAAACCCTGGATACACAAACACTCCCCCGCCTTCAAAATTTTTTCCGGGAAAAAAGCTGTCCAAACACATTAAGTTTGGACGGGTTTAAGGCCTCAAAAAAAAAGGAACGCATCCCAAAAAATTTTTTTTAAAAACATGGAGTGTTTTACCCCTTTAAATTAAACCGGATAGGATACAACAGGCCTTAAAAGACTGTTTCAGTCTTACAACATGGAAATCAACAAAAAACCCCTTACGGGAACCCCCTAAATAGCTATATGCCAGCTTTAATACTGGGGGGCCGGGGGTTCCGTGCGTCGCTCACCCGGCCGGGCTTTTTTTGCAAATTAGACGGAAAAAAGGGTATTGTTTGACAAGTTACTGACTTTTGCATTTTAAAAGGTTTCCTGCACATAAACGGTTTGTGGAAGGAAAAACTAGGGTTTTCAAGATTGTCTATTTTTACTCAAAAATTTTGAATTTCCCTAATGGCTATTTTTTTTGAGCTTAGACCCCTTAGGGTGCCTATAAAATTAATTAAATGGGGAAACCATTTTTAGCTAAAAAGCATGGAGTTCGGGCTAAAATTGGGGTCAACAGCAAAACCCAACTGGAAAAAAAAGGGCCCGCCTGCATCAACGAGATGGGACTCAAAAGCTCTATCGTTTTTTTTTGGTTTAATATTTTTGTTTTTTTTAACAAAAAAAAAGGAAAAAAAGGGGGCATTTCACCCCGGAAAACCGGTTTGTAAACCCAAAAGGCATTTCTAGTGATAATAAAACTATTAAACGTTCCCGAAAAGGGGTTTGTTAAAAAAACACTTTTTTAAAAGGTTGCATTTTTTAACTTTTTTTTCAAAAAGAAAAAAATTTAAAGGGTTTAAATTTCCCCAGGGTGGGTAAATTAATTGTTTTGGGAAATTTTGGCCCGGCAAAATGAAAAAAGAAGGCTGTAATTTTTCATTTTAAGGGGTTTTGCCACAAAGGGAAAAAAATTGGGACGTGGAAAAGGCTTGCAAATTAAAAATAAACTTTTTTTCACCATTAAATTGTTTTTTAAAAAATTCCCCGGGGACCTTTTTTTGGTTTTGGGCCCCCTTTTAGTGAGTTTTTGTTTACGCCCCGTACCCAGGGATACGACCTGGGCTGAGAGCTCCAAATCCTGGTCGCACATGCCCAGAATAATCTTCTCTCAGACAGCTACTGAGTGTTAAAACCCCCCGGGTGTTGTATTTGCCCCCCTCCTTGAACTCCTTATTAATTAGTCAAACATTGCAAATAAATTAAATTTAAAAAAAAATTCAATTTAGGTATGTGCCCTTGATAAAGAAAAAAAAATCCATTTTGGTTTCCCGCAGGGGTTTAACCGGGACCCCTTTTGCCGGGGTAAAAACCTTAAACCCCCACTACATGTTGTTCTTTACCTCTGTAAATAAACAGGGGCCTTTCTTTGACTAAAAGAGAGGAAAACTATGGGGGGATGTCAACCTGCGGGTCACCTTTATATGCAATTCAAACAAAACACAAAACCCCCTTCGAGGACACAAGCTTTAAGAGGGTTTTGCAGGAGGTATGAGAAGAGATGTGGCAAAAAACCCCTTTTTAAACTTTTTTGTGGGAACCATTTTCCTACTTTAAAACCAAAATTTACATAATTATATAAAAAAAACTTTTTTCATTTTTTTTTCACTATCTGACAGAAATCGAATACACCTTTCCTGTTTTAGGTTAATTTTTTGGGTTACCAAAATTTTTTATATTTGCCAAATAATAATGAAAGAGAAATAAACAAGGCAATTTTTTTTACTTGCTGCAAAGTTTACATACACTTGGTTTTCTATGCCCTTTTAAAAAATTTTGGGGCAAGGCCCCTATGATGATTTAAATTTTTGGGGTTTTGGGAACTTCTGATAATTTATTGGGGCATTTTGAATAAAGAACACATGTAGTTTTATTTTAAGCCCCCACCAGAAAAAACACGCTTGTGTGGGGTAACTTTTTGGGAAAATTTTAAAGAAAATCAGAACCAAAAAATCAGGAAGAGAACCTGTGGACTTGCACAATCTGGATCATCCTTTGGGGGCAATACCAAAGGTTTCCTTGTTCATTGTTCAAACAATTATAAGTAAGTACAAACAAGATGGGAATTCCAGCCATCATAACGCCCCAGAAAGGAGTCGGGTTCTGTTCTCAGAGATGAACGTGCTTTGGTTTCCCACTTTTGCATTGAAAACCCCAAAAAACAAAGCAAAAAACCCTTTGAAGATGCTGGCGGGGGGAAACGGTTTAAAATTGTGGTTCCCTTTTTCCAGTGAAAAAGAGTTTCTCTTTTCAACATTGGTTAAAAGGGCCCCTCTGCCAAAAAAGGTTTGGGGCTGGGCCCCCCGGGGTTCGGGGGGAATTTCCCCCGGGGGGCCCCCAGCCCCTTGGGGCCCCCAGCTGCTTGGGCCCCGGGGGCAGTGCCCTCCCCTTCCCCGGGGCCAGTCCCCGGGATCCGGTCCCCGGGGCGCCCGGGGGCCCCTGCTTCCCGACGCTCAGGGACCGGGCCCCGGGAGAGGGGGCTTTAAAGTCCCCGACCCCGGGGCCGCGTGGTGCCCCGCGGAGCACAGCGCCACTAAACGCTGCGCTCCGCCCGAAACTCCCCCGGTGATCTCCCCTTAGCCTGCCCGGGGCGGGGGGCCCCTACTTTGTTGACTTTGGCGGCGTTTACGTCAAATCACCGCGCCGCCTTTTGCAGGGCGGGGAGGACCGGCGGGGAGCGGAGCGGGGGCCATGTTTTTTTTTTTTAAAAAATATCTAAGGGGGGCCTTGACTACTAAAAGGGGGGGCCCTTTAATTCTAAAGAGGGGGGCCCCGGCTTTTTAAAGGGGGGCCCTTTACTAAAAAGGGGGCCCCGATACTAAAAGGGGGGGCCCAGGCTTTCTAAAGGGGCCCTTTACTACTAAAGGGGGGCCCCTGACTTTAAAAGGGGGGCCCCGACAACCCAAAAGGGGGGCCCCGACTACCCAATGGGGGCCCCGGGCTACTAAGGGGGGCCCCGAATTTCTTTAAAGGGGGGGCCTTTGGGGTAATTTAAAAGGAAAAACCCTTTGGTAATAAAGGGGGGCCCCCGAAATAAAAAGGGGGGCCGTTTGGGTACAAAAAAGGGGGGCCGTGGTACATAAAGGGGGGCCCTTCTACATAAAGGGGGGCCGGGGGGCAAAATTAAAAGGGGGCTTGTTGGGGCTACCCAAAGGGGGCCCTGACTACATAAAGGGGGGGCCCCGGGGCCTTAAAAAGGGGGGCCCTGACTACTAAAGGGGGGCCCCTGACTTTCTAAAGGGGGGGCCCCACCCGGGTTAAAGGGGGGCCCTGACTACTAATTTGGAGGCCCTGGCCAAAAAAGGGGGGCCCCTTTACTACTTTAAGGAGGTACCGACCCACTTAAGGGGTGGCCCCGGCTACTTAAAGGGGGGCCCTGGCAACTTTAGGGGGGCCCCGGATACCCTTTAAAGGGGGGCCGAAATAACTAAGGGGGCCTGGGCAAAATAAAGGGGGCCCCGACTAACCCAAAAGGGGGGCCCCGGGTACCTATAGGGGGGCCCTGAATAAAAAAGGGGGGGCCCCCCGACTAACTAGGGGGGGCCCCCGAATACTAGGGGGGCCCCTACTAATAGGGGGGCCCTGACTACCTAAAGGGGGGCCCCGGCTACCTAAAAGGGGGGCCCCCGCTACCCCCACTAGCTAAAAAAGGGGGCCCGATACCACACCTTGTTAAAAGGGGGCCCTAACTTCCGGGACACTACCCAAAAAGGGGGGGGGGGGCCCCCGGGCTTACAAAACAATAGCTAAAGGAGGCCCCTAACTACCTTTTACTACCTAAAAAAAGAACCCCAAAATGCCTGAATACTACCAAAAAGGAACCCCCAACTGGGCCTTTTATACTACCTTAAAAGGGGACCCTAACTGGGTGTAAACTAAATTCAAAGGGGAAGCCCTTTAAATTCCCTTTTAAATACATAAAGGGGGGCCCCCTAAACTGCTTTTAAGCCCACATAAAGGGAAAACCCCAAAATACCAAAAGCTTACCCAATGGGGGAAACCACCCACCTACAGTCAAAATAACTGGGGGTTTCCCCCAAACGTAAAAATAAAACGATCTACGCCTTTAATGGGCCTGCTTATCTAACCCGGGGGCTATTTTTCCTACCCACCCGTGGGTAGGAAACCCCAAAAAAGGGGGCATCCTTTTTGAAGCTTTTTTCCCCCAAAACTGGGGGCTCTATATGGGGAGTGTTGTAGGTTATACCTGAGTGGTGGGCTGCCTCTATGTGGGCTCTTTTTTGGTGGTGTTTTTAGGTTATACCTGACGGTGTCTGACCTCTACGTTTGGGCCTTTATGGCGGTGGTTTTTAGGTTATACCTGAGCTGGTGTATGACCTCACGGGGGTCTTAAAATTTTCGGTGTTGTTTGGATTAAAACCCGAGCTGGGGTTTTTTGACCTCTACTGGTTTTAAATTTGGCAGTTTGGGGGTTTTTAAAATGAGTGGGGGTCTGACCTCTATTTGGTTCTATATGGCGGTATTTTAGGGTTTTTTCCCGAGCTGGTGTCTGACCAAATTTGTGGTCCTATATGGCGGGGTTGTAGGTTATTCCTGATCTGGTGTCTGACCTTTTATGTGGACCTATATTGGGGGTTTTTGTAGGTTATATGGCGTGGGGATAGTGGGCAGTGTACATGTGTCCCTGATTTTTAAGGGGTGAGGAAAAACATGACCCCTTTTGGTTTGGAGTTAGCTGTTTGGCCCTGTTCCAAAAGCCCTTTTTCCCCACGGGGTTTTTAAGCCTTTTTGGTCAAAAATCCGCCGGGAATAAAGGGCGGGGGGCGGGGGCGGGGGGGCGGGCGGCGGGGGGCGCCGCCCCGGCCCCATAGGAAAAAATGCATTGTTTACGGCGCATCTGCCAGGGAAAAAAATTGCATGTCAAATTTCTTTTCCCCCCGCGGCCCGGAAATTTTCCGAAAAGGGAAAAGGGGCACGGAATCCAATGTTCTCTATGAGAGCAGTGGATTACCGAATGAATCCGACGGATTGGGGCCGTACTGAAGGGGCCCAAAAACCGGGGCCGGGGGGTCGGCCCCCAATCCGGCCCAAATTAAAACCGTGTTAAAGAAAGGGCCCCTTTCTTTCCCCTTCAAGGTGTTTATTTTTGAAGGTGGTGAGGTGTGTGCCCCAAGGGGAAAAGGGGAGGGGGGGTATTGTTGTGGGAATGCCCACAGGAACAAGACCCCCACAAGCCCGTGGTTGATGAAACCCAAAATTAAAGGTTTTTCCTTTTAAAGACCCTCGTTTCGTTTTTGGGGGGAAAAAGGGAAAAAAATTGGAACCTATTTTCCATTACAAAAACCCTGACTCAAAACCTTTTTGAAAAATTTTTTGGCAAAAATGAAAAAAAAGGGAGGTGCAGCAAGTCGCCCCAAAAAATGGCTCATTACACCATTTCTGGAATGGGCCCCAATTCCCACCAACTAAATTTTGAGAAGCTAGTTTTGGAAAATTTTCCAAAAATTTGACCCAAGTCATACAGTTTAAAAGGGGAATGTACGAAATATTAAGAAATTTTATGTAAAACTTTGACTTTGCAAAAAAGTAATTTAAAATGCCTTTTAAAATTTTCCATATTAATTTTGGCATTTGGCAAATTTCAAAAAAAATTTTGGAATCCTAACCCGAAACCCAAAACAGGGGGAAAATTTTTTTTGATTTTAAGTCCCGATTGTTTAGAAAAACTTGCATAAAAAGTTCCCTTTTTTTTTAGTTTTATGTAAACTTTTGGTTTTTACTTGTTTTTCCACTGGCCCGACCTTATTGTACAGGGGTTTGGCCAACCCTTTTTGAGGCCCCGTCCCAAAACTGCAACCCAAAAAATCACTTATTTATC